>JASVEL010003693.1:0-116982 GCA_032618575.1 Nicotiana noctiflora | reverse complement strand
TTTACTAATACACCCCATGAAGGGATATAATAATAATAACAGGGAATGAGTTTTTCCACTTAAAGGACAATCGGAACATGATTTATTTATTAAATTTCAGAGTCGCCACTTGGGAAAATAATGGTGTCCCAAGTCACCGCTTTAATCCCGAATCTGAGGAAATTATGACTCTATTTTAACTGTCTGCAAAACTACAAATCCAGATAAGGAATTCTGTTAACCCAGGAGAAGGTGTTAGGCACTCCCGGATTTCGTGGTTCTAGCACGGTCGCTCAAATGCTGTATTTGTTATATTTGATTTCCTTATATGACTTAGTTTCAAATGCTATTGATGTTCCGCTTTGGTTAATTTTAGGATTTTTGCGACATTGCGAAAATGCATTTCGGATCACACCGCAACCAGTACGCATGTGACCTTAATGCATTTAAGCTTCGCCGGAATTTTGATTTGACTCACATAAATGTGCACTCATATTAGGAATGTATATTTATTATAAATTGTGCCCTAAAGTGTCTACGTCTTGTTAATTTTGGGAGAGACAGTGGAATTCGCTAAACGATCTTTCCGATTTCTATTATTTTTGTAGGAAATTATGGAGGGCCCCGCAACTATGCCTTTGTGATTTGGCGAGGCTCGTCTCCGTTTTTATTAAGGTTTTTTCCTAAGTATACTATATTTTCTATTTTTGTTTTTTCTTAGGTATAAATATTTCAGATTTATGTCATTTTTATATCATCCTTTATTGGGATTCAGGCCCCCATTTATACGCTATTGGGCCTGAAATCCAGGCTTCCTCGCATTATTGCACCCAGGTGCAACTGGATAGCTAGGATCTAGCTAACATTTTCGTTTCTACCCCAAGGCATTAATGCCATATCAATTAGATCTGGGCATGTATTCATGGCGAGGCCCAAATTACTTACGTCTAAAGCGGAATCAAAGTAGATTAACATTTTAACAACAATACTACGAACAAATACTATTTAATACTAACAATTAACTATTTCAAATAATGGCAAATTACATTTGATCCTTACTGATTTCAATATTGTCAATTAACTAAAAATGTCAACACTAATTTAATCAACTTGTTACTATTTAACCACTAAACTAACAGAGTGTGAATCTATGAATTATCTAATGATTTAGACATTATTTACAGGGTTATTATTGCTCTCATTAAACTGAAAACAGTGTTCTAAGCTTCAACTAGACATGCTTGAATTACCACTATTTTTACAACCACATTTAGGTCACCATATCACAGTAGCTTAATACGGGTTTTGTAGCTAAACCAATTTCAACAGTGATATAACAGTAACACGATTTAAAATTCTACTACTCACACTTTTTCGAATTTATTGATGCTGATTCAGATCTTGATTAACGAAAGTATCTAAGTATTAGTATTACATGTCAAATTTCAAAAAAATAGTTATAAATCTAAGTGTATTAACATTGTTTTAGCCGGTTTTAGTTTTAGATTTAGGTGATAATTCTCTACCTAGCATATTTATCCTGCTATTATCGAGTTAAAGCATATTTCTAGTCTACTAATTATTACAACAAAGTCCTAAATGAATTACAAGGATCTAAGTACTTCCAAACTACATAATGAAATACAAATACATGAAAATTCATATAACTCAATTTTATATTATTTCTCCAATTAGCAGCTCATTACAACTTCAGGTCAATAGTAGCGTACCTGGTTCAAAACAGATTGGTGAGTCTAGGTTTTGGAGAAGAAGAATAGCCAACAACCAATAACAACGATACAGCAGCAGCAATGAAATGATTCAATCATAGCAAACAGCTACCAAAACTCCAAATATGGAACCCAGCAAATCAACCCAAGTAAAATCAGAGAATCCAGCAAAGTCGAGATGAATTAGCGAAGAATCGACCCACATAATAGCACTCAAGTTAATTGGCTTTCCTAAATGTATATAACCCTTAGTTGTATATTTCAGAATTTTAGAACCCTTTTTGATTTCAAAATCTGGAATAATCTCCGAATTTCCAAAATCCAGCCTCTTTTCAGGCTTATTAGAAGTCTATTTATAGAGTTATTTTGGGGGGAATTTCAAATAAGTTAATGTTATTTCCCTCCCCTTGTTCTTTTCAATTATTTACAGTATAGTCCATTAAAATTGTATCGAAATGCCCTAGAACCCCTGCTAGAAGGTTCTGTGCAGTTCTATTAGGGGTTTTTAGGTATGTTTGACCCAATTACCCTCACTTGCTAAGATTTATTACACAAATGTCTTTTTATTCTACCAAGTATACCCTTTATTATCTAAGTAACTGTAGAAATACCAAGTACTAAAGTCATTTTTATCCCTATATGCTCTATTTAATCTACAGGAATGCCATTTACCCTTCACCTTTTACCCATTTTATTTATTCATTATTACCCGACCTGCCTTAGGTATGGCAGAACTAGGGTAATACTTATTCAACCAATAGCCACTAATCAGACATGTCTTAAAACTTAACCAGTTTAGACCACACCCCTTTTCATTATTAGCCACCTTTTATCAGAACATAACCACTTACAAAAACATAGCCACTTATTCAGAACATGACCACTATCAGAATATGACCACTATTTAAAGCATAGCCACTAATAAAAGCATAGCCACTATTAAAATATAGCCACTTGATCAAAATCCAGACTTAACTCACAAACGTAGCCACAAGACCTTTATGCTCATGACCCAAATAACTTAAGTACTCAAAGGTTTAGGGTGAACTCACATACAAATCAAGTTACAAATATACCCAGATTCATGTTGTTTTGCACATATAGCCTTAATCACGAATTAATTTTCAATTAATCAGAACTCAGAGGAGAAATTGGATAATTGTTGAATTCCAACTAACACATACTCAATCGAGACAGAATATAATGAACAAACACATTAAACAGACTAATTAGCACATGATTCATGCGTGGTTAATATCAAAAACCCTACGAACACTTAGAAAATTTCAGGCATGTGTAAGATTTAAGTATCGCATGAACAGGCAGAGATAGATTCGTATTTTTAAACATGCATAAGAAACAGGTTCGGATAAACACAGAAGACATATAAAGAAAAACTTTTCCAGAACACATAACAATCAGGAATAGAAACAGAGGTGGGGATACTTAGCATTTCAGGCTTTTTCTTTTCTTTTTTCTTTTCTTTCTCTCTTTCTTCTTTCTTTCTTCTTCGTTCTTTTCATTTTTTTTCTGGATTTTCAGAGCTTTGAAGACGTTTGGTCTTCTAAGTACTGGATTTTTCAGATGGGGCTTTGGGTTCAATTTAGATGTGTTTGAGGGGTGGTCTGGAGACCTGTGGTAGTGCTTTGGGGGTAGGGGTAGTTTTTGGTACTCGCCGGAGTAGGGTTCCGGCGAGTGTTTTTCTAATATTCGACAAGTTTGAGGGTGATTCGAGGGAAACCATCTAGATAGGGTGGTAGATCACCTCAAGACAGTTTAAGGGTGTTAATATGGGACCTTGGTTCATACTTTGTGAGGTCGCCGGCTGGGGTTCCGGCGATCGGAATTTCAAGAACAAGGAGATTGTTGGTTTTGGTCGGGGTTTATGGTGGTTTGAAGGTTTTTGGGTGGTGAGGGGGGTGTTTGAGGTTTGGCATGAGCCGGAGATGAAGGCTGAGGCATGGTTTTCCAGGAGTCTCCATGAGAAACTGGAGGAGGAAGAAGGTGAATCTCAGGCGGCTAGGGTTAGATAATACAAATGTGTGTGTGTAATGACGGACACAACATGATATGTGAGTATGTATATCGGTCGTGTATTGTTGATTCCTGGCCATTGGATTAGTCGAGATCAACTTCCAGGATCTTGTAGCCTCGCGACAGTGTCGTTTGTTTTAATGAAAGATCTTATTAGGTCCATTGGACGGTTGAGATTGATTTACCAAAGCTACGTCGTTTCATTTAAATAGTTCGTTGGTCTTGTCCGTTTGATCAGTTGTATTGGACAGCCAAGATTAACTCTATATGCGACGCCGTTTAATGCACAAGGCCACCACCTTATCTGGTCCATTCGATTCAAATCATCAACGACCTGGACTAATTTCATTTGGGCTTGGTCTATATTTGGTATTGGGTTGTATTTGGCCCAAATTATCATTATATATATATATATATATATATATATATATATATATATATATATATATATATATATATATATATATATATATATATATATATATATTGTATATATATATATATTGTATTCTTGTATTTTATTGTTTCTTTTTTGTATTTTGTATTTTGTATTTTCTTTTTGTATTTATTTTCAACTGTTATATTTCCTTTATTTTCTATTTTTTTTTATTTTTTCCTTATTTTTCCGGTATTTTTGCATTTTCACTTGATTTTCTAAATTTTTTTGCATTTTACTTGATCTTCTGAATTTTAACATTTTATATGATATTTTCCAAATTGATTTATTTTGTAATTTCATTTCAATTTATTTTCAAACCAAAACACTAGTATTTCAACTAAATCACAAAAACAAAAATTATTATTTATATATATATATATATATATATATATATATATTAGAATTTAATTGCTTAGGGCAAAAATCACGTGCTCACACAAGGTAAGTAAGACTTTAAGCTTTCGTACTTACTTTTCTAAAATCCATTTTGAATATGTGTTTTCTCTGCCTGGTCCATGTGTTGGGATAAGCGTACGCTTGGCAGAGTCGGTGGTCTTAGACTAGCCGCAAATATATTATACATTATTTTATAAGTTGTATGATATTGAGTTTGATATGGTTGTGCGCCATGATATTGAGTTTGATACAGCTGTGCGCCATGATATTGAGTTTGATACGGCTGTGCGCCATGATGTTGAGTTTGATACGCCTGTGCGCCATGATCTTGAGTTGATACGGCTGTGTGCCATGATGTTGGGGCATTGTGTATGCCTTGGTACATCAACCGAGCATTGTGTATGCTCTGTTACATATTTGAAGCATTGTGGTGTCGTTGTGGACTCGTAGGTGTGCTGGTAAATTCCTTTCATTGCAATTATAATAAGTCCTTAGTGGGTATCTTTGTTGGTTAACTCTCAATAACTCTGTTGATTCACATATATTGAGTTATTGTATAATTATCATATTTATTACATCGTTCGTGTTGTAGTATATTTGTACTTTCTAACACTTGTTCCAGAGGTATTTAAAGAGGCGGGTCGAGGATCTTACTGGGTTATATTTGCGTATAACTCACTCCTTACCTGCATCTCCATGCAGATACCGTTGCGAGAGATAAAGCTAGTGGCTGACGAGTTTGTTTGAGTGGATCCTATTGCTGAGGTGAGCCACCGCATCATTCATGGAGGCTTTCGTTTCGGACTTGCTTAGTTCTTGTTAGTTATTTCTTTTTGTTTTTTTGGGTTTGCATACCCATCAATAAAATTCATATTACTTTGTTAGATGCTCCATGGTCTTAGTGTGAGATTTGGGCTAGAGTTTTATTATTTGAGTGGTTGTTGATTTTTTTATTAACTGACTAAGGTATGGGGCAATAATCATTATTTCATTAATTATTAATAATACTTTAGGCCTGCACTTATTCTCTCTCAGTGTTTGTGTAAATGGTTAAACATCAGATAAAGGGGTTCGCCTGGCAGGTGGTATTAGCTGGGTGCCAATCACGTCTAGGGGCTAGTTTGGGACGTGACACAGAACTATGGGATATTGACAAAAAATTAATTCTTTCGACAGATGATTCTAAATTTTTTTCAATTCAAACATTGTCTGTACCACCATTGTCCATGATTTTTTTGAGCAATGTGTTCTCTACTCATTTTGACCTAGCAATGTGTTTTCAATGCGTTTTAACCTAGACATAATATATGGGACGAAGAAAAGAGGGTTTTACGCTTGTGATATACTCAAATATATTTTACCAGAGAAAATTGATAGTGATAGATAAGTTAGGTCTCGAATATCTTTTGCTGGAGAAATTGGAGAGAAAATTGATAGTGATAGATAAGTTAGGTGAAAAAGAATCGGGAAGAGATAACTTTTAAGTGAGAGAATTCCGACGAGAGATTTTAGGATATAAAAAGTTATACATACTTAATTAGAAAAGCTTATTTTAAAATAAGTTGTACTAAAAGTAATTTTCTCAAAGCATCTCTAAAAATATAAATAACTCTTTAAAGGGTGGTATTCTACGTAGATTCCTCAAATTGGTTTTGCCCGATGGACTATAAACGAAGTTCTCTCTGGTTATTTGGGGTCAGCCTAAATAAATTCATGAGCTAAAATATTTGTAGCCCATCACATTAATCTCTGGACGGGTTGGACAGATTAGATGTGTTTGAACTTAAATTGCCACCCATAACAATTAATAAGACCGGAGGATCTACATAACCCGTGAATAGAAGGTTGAGAAACCAAGTTTGAGAAAGGTCTTTCTTCGAATTACAGAAAGAGAGGGAAACCATTGAATCATTTGGAAGATCTCTGGTGATGAGAATTTATATTCGCAAATATGTAAAACTTTCCCTTACGCTAATAAAAAAGGAAAGAAACTACAAAAATGCTTATAAGTACAAAAAATATAAAAAGAAAAGAGGGTAGTTTGGGACGTGACACAGAACTATGGGATATTGATAAAAAATTAATTCTTTCAACAGATGATTCTGAAATTTTTTCAATCCAAACATTGTCTGTACCACCATTGTCCATGATTTTTTTGAGCAATGTGTTCTCTACTCATTTGACCTAGCAATGTGTTTTCTATGCGTTTTGACCTAGACATAATATATGGGACGAAGAAAAGAGGATTTTACGCTTGTGATATACTCAAATATCTTTTACCAGAGAAAATTGATAGTGATAGATAAGTTAGGTCTCGAATATCTTTTACTGGAGAAATTGGAGAGAAAATTGATAGTGATAGATAAGTTAGGTGAGAAAGAATCGGGAAGAGATATCTTTTAAGTGAGAGAATATCCGATGAGAGATTTTAGGATATAAAAAGTTATACATACTTAATTCGAAAGGCTTATTTTAAAATAAGTTGTACTAAAAGTAATTTTCTCAAAGCAGCTCTAAAAATATATAAATAACTCCTTAAAAGGATTGTATTTTACGTAGATTCCTCAAATTGGTTTTGCCCGATGGACTATAAATGAAGTTCTCTCTGGTTAATGGGGATCAGCCTAAACAAATTTATGAACTAAAATATTTATAGCCAACCTATTAATCTCTGGACGGATTGGGCATATTGGATGTGTTTGAACTTAAATTGCCACCCATAACAATTACTAAGACCGGAGGATCTACATAACTCGTGAATAGAAGGTTGAGAAACCAAGTTTGAGAAAGCTCTTTGTTCGAATTACAGGAAGAGAGGGAGACCATTGAATCATTTGGAAGATCTCTAGTGATGAGAATTTATATTCACAAATATGCAAAATTTTCCCTTACGCTAATAAAAAATGAAAGAAACTACAAAAATGCTTACAAGTAGAAAAAATATAAGACGCTAATCAAAAATGAAAGAAACTACAAAAATGCTTATAAGTAGAAAAAATGCTTACTCAAACTCTCATTAATTCAAACCCATGGACAATACCGTGTTAGAAAAACCCACATTGATGTCATAGTGCAGATAATCCTCAAGTTTTGGGAGGGAAAAAAGATCATAAGAAAAGATTCGTAAATCTGTCATCGGTCATCCTAAGATTGGCAAAAACTTTATTTTTTACCTATAAATGCTGGCTATAGGTTCTAACCCATACGCACTTATGTGCAGAAGATCTTAAGTCCTCCCACTTAACCTCTCGGGCAAACAAGCTTATGTGACCGTTATCCCGTAGCATATAACACAATCGGAACATAGGAGATTTTCCATCTGGATATTATGTCATGCTCTCATTCGGACTACAAAATTTAACCCGTTTAACATGATAAATAGAGGTATGTTGAAGCTGAACAAATATTGTATACAAAGTAGCCATGAAAGAGATAAATAATTTTTTTGTGAAGGAAATTGAGATACGTTATTCCTTAGCTACTTCATGCATGATTAGCGCAAGGATTTTGTTCAAAAACCTAAAAGCAGTCTATACTATAAGCAGGGGCAGAGTAGTGGGTCTAAGGGTGGTATGTGGGCCGGTTAGACCCGTTACCGGCCTAGGCTCACGAGTCCAAATGGGTAGTGGACCTAAACGGGTCTAACCGTTTAGGACCGGGATCGCGTGGGGGTAGCCTTCCAGGTGGGCCATTCTCTTTACTAGGCGCGTGAAGACCGGGTCTGTTTGGACCAGGGACCAGCTGGTAAGTGGGCCGGTCCAACCGGCCTAAACGGGCCCCACAACTATTTTTTTTTAAAATCCGCCATTCTAGCCGTCGTGGCATTTAAAAAATGGTTGTTTTCTATCCGTTGGCTATTTATTAACCCTAAACTATTTATAATTACATTTTTTCCCTATTTTCAACTATAAATACCCCCTCATTCTTTCATTTTTCTCACAAAATTATCAATCTCTCTCTATTTTCTTCTATAATTGGTTACTTTACTGTTGCAATTTGTGTGAAAATTTGTGAATTCGGTGAATTGAAGTATTCAAGTCTTCAACAATAATTAATTTTGTAACAAGTTGTTCGTCAATTCAGTAGATTCGTTCTAACTTTTAAGTTTTAATATTATAGTTTTGTGTTGTTTTATTTACTTTTTTGTATTGTTTGATTAGTTAAGATGGATTTTTTTTATAAAAAAAATTATTTAGTAAAAATAAGGAAACAAATAAGAGTGATGAATCTAGTAACCAATCTATTCCTCCTCCAATTCCTCGCGCACCCTACCTAAATCACATACCCGCCATTTACCTTCTCTTATTCTTGATAGTGATACTACTCTATTACCATTTACTGAGAATCAATATTTGCATAATGTCGGAGGTGGTGAACACTTAGACTATGAATATATGAATGCTCTTTATGGAAATCCAACTATTGATGAAGATAATGAGGAGGAAATAGATTTTGATGAAATGCAACCAGATGACGATACACTCACTAGTCTTGTTGTTGAAGTTAACCCAACTAAAAATAATCCAAATGATGTCCCGTTTTACCCCTGTTAGTACCCTTACTTTTTTTAGACAACTTTCTAAACGATCCAAAACATCTCTTGTTTGGCCATTGTTTATTCAAATAAGAGAAAAAAAATAGGACTAAATGTAAAACCTGTGGCAAAGAGTTAGCTTTTAAATATGTTGGAGGTTGGGGGGAGGGTTTGAGGAAACACATAATGTTAGACCCTTAAGATACATTAGATATCTTTATATGAAAGCTTCGGTCGAGGTGACAAGTGTACCTGCTCAGCCTGACCCTAGTACCGGGTCAAATCAATTTCAATGTGGAATTAACACTGCTACCGGTAGTATTTTATATTATGATCTAAGAAAAGATAGGGAAGAATTGGCAAATATAATTATTGTTATGTGTTTACCCTATAGTTTTTCTTCTAACCCTCACTTTATGCTTTATATTAGGAAAATTTTTAATCTTACTTATAAAGGATGACCTCGCACAACCATAAAGAGCGATATTTATAAATATAGACATGAATATGAGTAATATTTGCGCTGTTTATTTACTCATATTAATTGTCATGTTGCTATTACTATTGATATTGGTAGAAGTGGTACTGTTACTAGTCATTCATTGATGAGAATTGGATAATGTAAAAGCGCATTATCGCTTATAAAATAATTAATTCATGCCGCACAGGGCAGTTTATTTTTAGCACGATCACGAATATTTGTAGATATTTTTGCATTAATGATAAAATAATATCAGTTTTAATGGATAATGCTACTAGTAACACTAATGCTATAGCCTAGATTACCACTATACCAAAATCCTACATTTAGTAACATTTTTCATGTTAGATGTATTTGTCATATTTTCCATTTAATTGTGGGTGATGGTATGAGAATTTGTTGTAATTGAAAAGGTTAAAATGGCTCTTAACTGACTTTTTTATTCAAACTGTAGAAGTAGACTTAGAGAATATTTTAAAAGATGCGATGAATTTGGCCTAAGAGAAAGAAAGGCTCCTAAACTTTGTCCAGCCAAATGGAATTACATGTATGAAAGTTTAGTTGTTGCATATGAATATAGAAACCCCATAAACTCAACGTTTAATGCTCGTGTAAGTGATGAAGATGAGCACCTTACAAATGTAGATTGGGCTAATGTTAAAATGCATGTAGAATTTTTAGAAAAATTTCATATTTCTACAAATGAATTTTCTAGGCAATATTATCCTACTATTTCTAACATTTTAGTTTATATTGCAGAACTTGCAAATTTGTTTGCTTATTTTTCAGAGGGTGTGGAAATTTATGAACAAGCTATTAATTCTATGAGAAAGAAGTTTAATTTTTTTTCCTATTCCTCTTATTTATGGTGTTGGTGTCTCGTTAAATTCTACTATGAGATTAGGAGGTCCTCAATTTTGGTATCAAACTGTTTATAATGGTTTAGCACTTGAACGTGAGGATTTATCTACACTTTCGGAAGCACAAGCCTCAATTAATATAAATGCTCAAACTATTTATAGTACTTATCAAATTTTAATTGATCATTCTAGACCAAATGTTTCAACTCCTTCTTCTTCTTGTTCTCAATCATCTAAAAGAACTGCGGGAGTAATGTCACGACCCGGATTTCCCACCATCGGGAGTCATGATGGCGCCTACTAGTGGAAGCTAGGCAAGCCAATTCTTACTTACATTTCTATTAGTTACAACTCTCTTTTTAAGACTTTAAATAAAATTATATAATTACAGCGGAATAAATAAATTTAGTAGAAGACTTAGCAAATTTTACTAAATGCGATACAGAAAACCCAAACATGATACACTACCCAAGACTGGTGTCACAATTCTCACGAACTTCTAAGAATAATACACATAACCGTCTGAAAGAAATATAAACTGTTTATCTTGAATACGTGAGATAACAGAATGAAAAATAAAGATAGAGGAGACAACGGGTCCTACGGACGCTTGAAAGGCTACCTCGAAGTCTCAGTAGTCGAAATACCCACAATCGTGCTACTGCCGCTGCTGCTGTCCATAACCTGTATCTGCGCAAAAAGAGCGCAGAGTGTAGTATCAGCACAACCGACCCCATGTGCTGGTAAGTGCCTGGCCTATCTCGGCGAAGTAGTGTCAAGGCTACACCCACATAAACATGTGCGATTAATATATATGTATATATATATATATATATATATATATATATATATATATATATATATATATATATATATATATATATATATATATATATATATATATATATATATACACAAATAAACAACAATATACAATAGTGAACGTTTATAGGAAAAAGAACATACCCTGGTGCAGCGGCAAAATATCCTGTCATAAAAATAATATGGACAATGGAATACCATTCTCTTTCCAACTCACATCATCCACTTAGAGGAGTACAACCACTCGTTCTCATTTTTCTATCAATCCTTTCTTTTATTTAACAAAACCATACATAATATATTACCGGCTATTATGGCCAATATCAACAATTATTATCTGTTAGTAGTGCGGCGTGCACTCTGACCCTCCCGATAAGTCACCAGTGTCTATAGCCAATAACAGTACAAAATAGACTACCGGCAACTATGGCAAATGCCAACAATCAATATCTGTTAGTAGTGCGGCATACACTCCGACCCTTCCGATAAGTCACCGGCGCTATGGCCAATAACAATAATCAATACAATATGTTACCGACATTGAACCAGCAATCTCTGATCAATAATATGTATATAAATGTATTACCGGTATTAAACCAATAATCTTAAATTTTAACAATATTTATATTACCGGTGTAAACCCAATAAATAATAATAAATTAACAATATATGTCTGTTACCGGTGTGACACCAATAATCTTTAATCAACAATTTATATATTTTACCGGTATGAAACCAATAATAATTTCCTTTCATATACTCACATAGGATTAATAGAAATTTAATCCATTTAAGACCCACGGTCATGCTCGACCCCCAACGTATAGATACTCGTCACCATGCCTATACATCGGACTCCACACATAACAATTAGCACATAAACTCAATTCCTATTCCCTCAAGTTAGGATAGATCAAACACTTACCTCGAAAGTTTACGAATAATTCAATCCCTAATAATGTCTTTTCCTTTCGAATTTGGCTCCAATCCAATTGTATCTATGCACAATTGATTTATATCATCAATACTACTTAACAAACTAGTTCATATGGCCAAATATAATTTTTACAATATTCTGCCCGGAATAGTAAAAATCGACCCCGGGCCACATGATCGAAACTTGAGGTTCGAATCAAAATAAATTCACCCAATCATCTACGAGTTTAAATATGCAATTTGTTTTTAAGTTCGACCCCAAAACGAGGTCTAGACCGCAAATTCTTTGAAAATTCTAACTATACTCATTTCTCTAATTTTTCTACCCCTTTACACATATTTAAGCCTAGGAATTCAAATAATATTGATGGAAAATGAAGAAAACGAGTTAAGAATCACTTACCCAACAAGTTTGATGAAAATCACCCAAGACTCTCCCCAATAAGTTGTTTGGAGAAGAGAGAGTTGAGAGAAATGGGATTTTATCCCGTCTGTTCTGTTTTTGCAGAACATAATCTTTGCGATCGCAGGGCCTGTGATACGATCACATAGAAGAAAATAAGGGGCAGAAAAATAACTCTATGCGATCGCATAGAAGAAAAAATGAGGGGCTGGACTTGCTCTATGCGATCGCAGGGACGGGTATGCGATCGCATAAAAGGATTTCTGGGCCTCAAAATTTTACTCTATGCGATCGCGTAGGGATAATGCAATCGCATAGAAGGATTTTCTGGACTTCATATTTACTCTATGCGATAGTAGGATAGTAATGCGATCGCATAGAACAAACTGGATGGCTACTAAATTAACTCTATGCGGTCGCGAAGGACCTATGCGATCGCATAGAACAAATTAATGACTTCCCAATTAACTCTATGCGATCGCAGACATGCCTATGCGATTGCATAGAACAAATACCTAGACAACAACAACCAGCAAAAATACCAGATTTTTACAAGTCCAAAACATCCCGTTACCTATCTGAAACTCACCCGAGCCCTTGGGGCTCCAAACCAAATATCTACACTGACTCAAAAACATCCTACGAACTTGCTCGCGCGATCAAATCGCCAAACTAAATCAAAATCAATGAATTGAGCCTTAAAACAAGAATTCTTTCAAAATTTCATAACTTCCAAAATTTCCAATTTAAGGCCGAAACACGTCAAACGACGTCCGTTTTCAACCAAACTTTACAGGAAGCGCTTGACCAACATATATGACTTGTACCGGGCGTCGTAACCAACATACGAGCCCAATACCATTACTTTTTAATCAAATTTCAGTTTTATTTTCCTTAAACATTTTTAGAAAATAATTTAACAGAAAAATTCTTTTACCGGGGTTCTAGACCTCGGATTTCAATTCCGGGCATACGCCCAAGTTCCATATTTTTCTACGGATTTTCTGAGATCGTCAAATCATGGGTCCGGGTCCGTTTACCAAAAATGTTGACCAAAGTCAACCATATGAATATTAATATCAAAATTCTTCAAAATTTTCACATATTTCATATATTTCAACATAAAAAATTTCTAGCTTCACGCCCGGACTGTGCATGCGAATCGAGGCAACTATAAATGAGGTTTTCAAGGCCTCAGAAGCTCGAAATGATGGAGAAAAGAAGTGACCTCTTAAACAATCGTTCGTCCTCAAACGGAAAAAAGAAAGAAGTACCTGAGTTAGGGAATAAATGAGGATATCGGCTCCGCATGTCAGGCTCGGACTCCCAGGTCGATGCCTCAGGAGGATGACCCCTCCATTGAAATCGCACAGAAGGAAATCTCTTCGACCTCAACTGTCGAACCTGCCGATCTAGAATAGCTACCGGCTCTTCCTCATAAGATAGATCCTTGTCCAATTGGACAGTGCTGAAATCTAACACGTGTGATGGATCGCAGTGATATTTTCGGAGCATGGATACATGAAATACTGGATGCACAACTGACAAGCTAGGCGGCAAGGCAAGCTTATATGCCACCTCCCCCACACGATCGAAAATCTCAAATGGGCCAATAAAACTAGGGCTAAGTTTGCCCTTCTTTCCATATTTCATCACGCCCTTCATAGGCGACACCCGGAGCAATACTCGCTCCCCAACCATGAATGCTATATCTCGAACCTTGTGATCTGCATAGCTCTTTTGCCTGGACTGAGCTGTACGAAGCCTATCTTGAATGATCTTGACCTTATCTAAGGCCTCCTAAACTAGATCCGTACCCAACAACCGAGCTTCACCCGTTTCAAACCATCCAACCGGAGAACGACACCGCCTACCATACAAGTCTTCATAAGGGGCCATCTGAATGCTCGATTGATAGCTATTCTTATAAGCAAACTCTGCCAAAGGTAGGAATTGATCCCACGAACCTCTAAAATCAATAACACACGCTCGAAGCATATCTTCCAATATCTGAATAGTCCTCTTGGACTGACCGTCCGTCTGGGGATGAAAGGCTGTACTAAGCTTGACTTGGGTGCCCAACTCTCGTTGAACCGCCTTCCAGAAATGTGAGGTAAACTGCGTACCTCGATCTGAAATAATAGAGATAGGCACACCATGAAGGCGAACAATCTCCCTGATATAAATCCCATCTAATCTCTCGGATGAATAGGTAATGGCAACCAGAATAAAATGAGCTGACTTGGTCAGCCTTTCAACAATAACCCAAACAGCATCAAACTTCTTTCGAGTCATCGGAAGTCCAGAAACGAAGTCCATAGTTATCCGCTCCCACTTCCATTCAGGAAGTTCAATTCTCTAAAATAAACCGCCAGGTCTCTGATGTTTATATTTAACCTGCTGATAATTCAGACACCGCGCTACATATGCCACAATACCCTTTTTCATTCTACGCCACGAATAATGTTGCCGCAAATCTTGATACATCTTTGATGCGCCTGGATGAATAGAATACCGCGAACTGTGGGCTTCTTCTAGAATCAATTCTCTAAGCCCATCAATATTTGGCACACAAATGCGCCCTTGCATCCTCAGAATCCCATCAGCATCTAAGGTGACCTGCTTGGCACCTCCTCGCTGAACCGTGTCTTTAAGGTCACATAAATAAGAGTAATTATATTGTTGATCGCGGATACGCTCCAATAATGAAGAGCGAGCGACCGTGAAAGCTAGCACTCAACTAGGCTCAAAAATATCAAACCTCACAAATCGGTTGGTTAAGGACTGAACATCCAAAGCAAGCGGCCTCTGATTGACTGGAATATAAGCAAGACTACCCATACTGGCTAACTTCCTACTTAAAGCGTTGGCCACCACGTTTGCCTTTCCCGGATGATATAGAATGGTGATATCATAATCTTTCAACAATTCTAGCCACCTTCTTTGCCTCAAATTCAACTCCTTCTATTTAAACAAATATTGAAGACTCTTATGATCAGTGTATACTACATATGCCACACCATACAAATAATGCCTCCATATATTCAATGCGTGAACAATTTCCACCAATTCTAGATCATGAACTGGATAGTTCTTTTCATGAATCTTCAACTGCCTCGAAGCATAGGCAATAACCTTGCCATATTGCATTAAGACTGCACCAAGCCCAATACGGGAAGCATCACAATAAATAGTATAAGGTCCTGTACCTGTGGGTAAAACCAATATCGGTGCTGTGGTCAAGGTTGTCTTGAGCTTCTGAAAGCTCACTTCACATTCATCTGACCATTCAAACTGAACACCTTTCTGCGTCAATCTGGTCAGTGGGTTGCAATAGATGAAAACCCCTCCACGAATCACCGATAATAACCTACTAATCCCAAGAAACTCCGAATCTCTGTGGCTAATGTCGGTCTATGCCAGTTCTTGACTGCCTCAATCTTCTTTGAATCAACCTGAATACCTGCTGCCGTCACAATATGACCCAAGAATACAGCTAAACTTAGCCAAAATTCACACTTTGAAAATTTTGCATATAGTTGGCTATTTTTCAGAGTCTGCAGAGCCACTCTGAGATGTTGCGCATGCTCCTCCTGATTGCGGGAATATATTAATATGTCATCAATGAATACTATTAAAAACAAGTCTAATAATGCCGAAACACCCGATTCATCAATTCCATAAAAGCTACTGGGGCATTTGTCAACCCAAAAGACATCACCAGAAATTCATAATGTCCGTACCGAGTGCGAAATGCTGTCTTAGGGACATCAAATGCCCTAATCTTCAGCTGATGATAGCTAGATCTCAAATCTATCTTCGAAGATACCTTGGCACCCCGAAGCTGATCAAATAAATCATCAATTCGCGGGAGTGGATATTGATTTTTGATAGTCACCTTGTTCAATTTCCGATTATCAATGCACATTCTCATCGAACCATCTTTCTTCTTTACAAATAATACCAGCGCACCCCACGGCGAAACACTAGGTCTAATGAAACCCTTTTCAAGTAAATCTTGCAATTGCTCCTTCAATTCTTTTAACTCTGGCGGGGCCATACGATATGGAGGAATAGAAATGGGCGGAGTGCCTTGAGCCAAGTCAATGCAAAAATCAATATCCCTATTGGGTGGCATACCCGGTAGGTCTGAAGGAAACACTTTAGGAAATTCGCGAACCACGGGCACAGAGTCAATAGAAGGAACCTCAGCACTGGAATCACGAACATAGGCTAAATAAGCCAAGCACCCTTTTTAATCCATACGCCGAGCCTTAACATATGAAATAACATTGTGGCTAGTGTGACCAGAAATTCCTTTCCACTCTATGCGAGAGAAATTTGGTAGAGCTGAGGTCACAGTCTTGGCATGGCAATCCAAAATAGCATGATATGGAGATAGCCAGTCCATGCCTAATATGATATCGAAGTCCACCATATTTAGGGGCAATAAATCAGCACGGGTCTCAAGACTCTAAATCACTATAATACATGACCGATAAACTCGATCAACCACAATAGAATTGCCTACTTGTGTAGACACATGAAGAGGAACACCCACTGGATCACTAGGCTGAAACAAGTACGGTGCAAAATAGGAAGACACGTACGAATAAGTAGACCCAGGTTCAAATAATGCTAATGCCTCTCTATCACAAACCAAAATAATACCCGTAATAACGACACCAGAGTACTCAGCCTATGGTCTGGCAGGAAGTGCATAACATCTGGGCCCCACCAACCTGAGCAGTATCTCTGGGACGATCAGCTGCTGGCTCGTCTCTACCTCTATCGGTCTAAGCTCCACCTCTATGACCTCTGCCTCAACCTATATGTCCTCTACCCCCACCTCTAGCCGGCTGGGCAGGCTGTGGGGGAACCGGAGCCTGAACCATAGCACGAGAACCATGTTGCCGTGACTGAGCACCTCTAAATCTCGGGCAATGTCTCCTGATGTAACCCAAATCTCCACACTCATAGCAGCTATCTGAACGCGAAAGCTGGGAAAACTGGGATTGACCTCGCCGACCCGAATGATCACCGCAGAAGCTCTGAATTGACTGTGCACTGATAAGTGCTGGTGATGCACTATACAGCTGCGAATCAGAGTAATGTGCTGAGAATCACGACTACCTGAAGGGCCGTGAGAAACCTGAAAGGCTGACTAAAAAGGCCTAGGAGGATGGATTGTACCATACGAATCTCTACCTCCAGATGAAGTACCACTGAATCTGCCTGAATTACGGGGTCTCTTATCCGACCCATGACCTGCTCCCTGTGACAGAGCCATCTCAATCCGACGGGTTGCATTGGCAACCTCCTGAAAAGTGATTTCCGTCCCTGCTACCATAGCCATCTGCATGCGAATTGGCTGACTCAAGCCATCAATAAATCTTCTCACCCTTTCCCGATCTGCGGGAAGTATGACAATGGCTTGACGAGCCAGGTCAATGAACCTAGTCTCGTATCGTGTGACTGACATAGGACCCAGATGAAGATGATCAAATTGCCTGCGCAGAGCCTCCCTTTGAGTTGCTAGAAGGAACTTTTCCAAAAACAAATTTGCAAATTGGCCCCAAGTCAAAGATGGTGATCCTGCTAGCCTAGATAGACAATAATCTCTCCACCAAGTCTTGGTGAAACCAGATAATCGAAAAGTGGCAAAATCAACACCATTAGTCTCTACAATGCCCATAGTACGGAGAACCTCGTGGCAGCTATATAGGAAGTCCTGGGGATCCTCTAAAGGAGTTCCACTGTAGGTGGTAGTGAACAGCTTGGTAAACCTGTCCAACCTCCATAACGCATCAACAGACATAACTTCACCATCACTAGCCTGAGTCACTATGACAGGCTGAACTGCCTTAGCTAGCTGAATCACAAGAGCCTGAGCCTGGGGAATTACTAGCTCCGGAGTGCGCGTAGTAGGAGTTTGATTACCTCCTCCAGCATGAGAAGTGGCTGGTGCTACTGATAGTAAACCCGCTCTGGTGATATTGTCCATAAAACCTGCTATCCGGACTAGAGCATCCTAAAGATGCGGTGTAAACATAACTTCAAAATTACCAATATGTTATATTCTAGATTTGACCCGTGTTAAAATGGGGTATTACAACTGGTACTGCTGCTCGGGGTTGAGCTCTGTACCTACCTCGGCCTCTAGCACAGCCTCGGCCTCGCCCTCTTTACCTAATAGGAGCTGCTATTGGGGGCTTGGGCTGCTATACACTGGATAAGGAAGCGCGTGTTCTCGCCATCTATGAAAGAACAAAGTAGAAATTCAATTAGCATTTATAGGACCAAAGTCGCACAACTGGAAATAATAAAGGGAAAAATTTTCTAACTCTGTAGCATCTGGGGATAAATACAGACGTCTCCGTACCGATCCCTCAGACCCTACTAAGGTTGTTCGTGAGTTGTGAGACCTGTGCAACCTAGAGCTCTGATACCGACTTGTCACGACCCAGATTTCCCACCATCGGGAGTCATGATGGCGCCTACTAGTGGAAGCTAGGCAAGCCAATTCTTACTTACATTTCCATTAGTTACAACTCTCTTTTTAAGACTTTAAACAAATTTACATAATTACAGTGGAATAAATAAATTTTGCGGAAGACTTATCAAATTTTACTAAATACGATACAGAAAACCCAAACATGATACACTACCCAAGACTGGTGTCACAATTCTCACGAACTTCTAAAAATAATACACATAACCGTCTGAAAGAAGTATAAACTGTTTATCTCGAATACGTGAGATAACAGATTGAAAAATAAAGATAGAGGAGACAACGTGTCATGCGGACGCCTGCAAGGCTACCTCAAAGTCTTAGTAGTCGAAATACCCACAATCGTGCTTCTGCCGCTGCTGCTGTCCGTAACCTGTATCTGCGCAAAAAGAGCGCAGAGTGTAGTATCAGCACAAGTGACCCCATGGGCTGCTAAGTGCCTGGCCTATCCCGACAAAGTAGTGACAAGCCTAGGACCAGACACCCACATAAACCTGTGCGGTTAAAATATATATAGATACAAACAAACAACAATATACAATAGTGAACATATATAGGGAAAAGGACATACCCTGGTGCATCAGCAAAATACATTATCATAAAAATAATATGGACAATGGAATACCATTCTATTTCCAAACTCACATCATCCACTTACAGGAGTACAACCACTCGTTCTCATTTTACTATCAATCCTTTCTTTTATTTAACAAAACCATACATAATATATTACCGGCTATTATGGCCGATATCAACAATTATAATCTGTTAGTAGTGCGGCATGCACTCCGACCTTCCCGATAAGTTGGTGACGTCCAATTCTACCGCTAAAAAGTAATAGACATGGTCATACGCAATATATTAATCCAACTATGAGTCAGGGTCGAATCCCACGGAGAACAATGTGTAGGCGATTAGGAATGCAAGAAAATTATGGCTAGTCGCGCTAACCCAAACACTTTAGATTTTGGGTTTTAGAAAATGTTTATATCCAAAAATGTAAACTAACCTATAAAGCAAATAAAATGATCAATGGCTACAAGTATGAATGCATCGGGAATTATACTCAAGTAACGATCCAATGTATTTCACGATTTTACAAATATGAGCGAGTTTATGTTAGTTAGCCACGGATAATAATTCTTAATTAGCTTATTCTAAATACTAACAAGACTTCCTAATTGAATTATCCCTAATCACAATTAGAAGATTAAGCACACCCGATAGGCTACAAGTAGTTCAATCCTATCCCTAGGTCGAATCTATAAAATGAGGGTTAACGCCTGAAGTTCTTGTTAATTAATCTTTCCCAACTCCGAATTATCTTTCCCAAAATTAATTCAATGTAAATGGGCGAGTCCTAGATTTAGCTATTCTCTTTGGAAACATTAAAGTACAAGAATAATTAAAGTAACAATAACTCACTTCATAAATATATAAAAATCATTCAATACATAAGCACAACAAGGTACTTAATCCACACTTTAAATATGAATATTCTCATAAACAAGATTCAAGTGTTGGAAATAAATACTACACACTTAGATATACAATACAAAGCAAGGAAATGAAGAAATAAACATAAATGGGTAAGAAATCCTTAACCACAAGCTTTAATCTTCAAGACCCAAGTGTGTGTGCAAAACCCTAGCCTCCAAACTTGTTGCCAAAAATTGTTCTAAGAGTAAAAAGATGAATAATATGATAAGAGATGAAAAGATGTAAAAACGATATGTAAGATATCCTACAATGTCTGTTTGGACAAGTTTATAATTGATTTGGGTTCAAAACTTGTGAAATGCATGTTCTGTCAAGGTCTGATGCACTGTTTTCGCACTGCGGAAAACACCTCGCAGGTGCGGCTCCGCTTAAGCGGAATATAACCGCAGAAGTGACAAAGAGCCTTCTTGCAAATGTTCGCATAGGCGGAAACACAATCGCAGATGCGATCTCGCTGAAGTACCAAACTAACCACAGAAGCAAAATGCTTTCCCAGGTACTTTCGCATGAGCGATCTTGCTACCGCAGAAGCAGTCACGCTTCTGCGTCTTCTTTTCCGCAGAAGCGGAATTGCCTGATCCTTCCATAAATCGCAAAAGCGATCAGATTCATGCAGAGGCGACATCGCTTCTGTGATCAAATATCTGCAGAAGCGAAATCACTGGCAGTTTTGCAAGGTTTCATCTCTTTTTAGCTCAATTCCTAGTCACTTCAACCCAAATCACCTGATTGCATCATTTACCTGAAAATCTAGCAATATCCAGCATAAGCAACCTCATTTCATAACTAAAAGGCATAAAAAGCTAAGCAAAAGAGGCTAAAATGAGTGGTAAAATCACCACTCATCAACACCCCCTATTTAAAGCTTTTGCTTGTCCTCAAGCAAATCAAAATTCAATGAGGATTCACCATTTAAAATACAAGTGGCATTGCGATTATGTACATATCACATTATCCCATTTAAACACCATACTTATGGATTTGGTTGATACTAATAATTAGGCTCAAGTATGTATATCTTTTCCGAATAACTCCCTCCTAAAGAAAAACAACTTCAACAATGTGCAATGGAGTTCCAAAACAATCAAGTGACAAAAATAAGCCTAAATGAGTGACTCAAAAGCACTAGTTCACTATAATTCCTAACTTTACTCAATTTCACCGATCTTTTCTAATTCATGTGCCCTCAAAAGAAAGAAAGTCCCAAAAACAACATATTTACGACACAACACAAGGGACAAATATTTCGAAAACACTCGCTCTCACAAAGAAACTTCAAGTGTTACAACACCTCATACCATAAGCTTGCCCTTATTTTAATTCATCGCTTATTCAAGAATGCTTAGTTGGAGGTCCCATAAGGACTTTTTAAGCTTGTAATGTAGGTTTAGGGAAGGTTGGATAAGCATTTGGGTACATGTGACTTCACCCTCCTTGAACACTACTCACAAGTTTCATTCTTTTGCACTTTGATTCTCTTCAACTCACATAGCCTCATTGACATCTACTTCCCAATATGAACCACCTTACATACCTCTCCCAATTTTATTCAAGGCTCCACAATGTATATATTTACACACACACACACACATATATATATATATATATATATATATATATATATATATATATATATATATATATATATATATATATATATATATATATATATATATATATATATATATATATCTTCTCTAACTTTTTTTATTTTGGAGCTAGAATACTTTAATACAAACACTTTGAGGCATGTGGTCTTAGACTCAATGCACAACCTTGTCAATCTCCACTTTGACACCACCCCCAACTTAGGCTTTTAGCCTCATTCTCAATGTTCAAGGAGGGACGTGTTCAAAAGAGGGAATTATTTTGCAAAAAGTTGAAAGGTTTGTAATGAGTTGGCCAAAGAAAAGTTTAAAGGCTCAAAAAGGGGTACTAGTGATATTATTTATACAACGGTAGGCTTGAAAGGCTAAAGAGGTTTTAAAATTAAAACAAAGAATGCCTAAGATCATTCCTCCAACCAAATATACTATCATTAGCATTGAAAAACCAACCGGGAAAGTTCTAGATGATGGAAGTACACACAAGATTTATTTCAACAATCGCTAACATACATGGAACATGAATTAACGAAGACGGATCAATTCTATCAAACTAGTGAGCTAAGAGTCACTATAGAGCCAAAAATTTATCACAAAAAATTGTTTTACATCATGAAACTTATTTGTTTTTAGTTCAAATAAAATTTTTGGAGGGGTATTCTTAATTCATAATTTACATACAAGAGGCTAACTTTATTAGTTTCAAATAATCCAAAAGCCTCATCCTAACAAAACAAGACTAATTCCCTTAAGAAGGTTGTCACACTATCTCTCATAGGGAAAAGTCACCCGGTTCACTAAAGTGTTCCTTGGGAAAGAACCGAAGCATGAAGAAAACCCAAGGAATATTAAAAGAAAAGAAATTACTATACAAGATACTAGAATAAAAGGAGCAAATACTACTAAAAAGATAGGCTAATAAGAAGAAAAATAAATAAGAAAAGCACAATAACAACACGAATATGACTAATCAAACCAAGCCCGGCAAAAGCACACAGTGTATAGAACAGCATAGTCAAAAGCTACACAGCATAGTCAAAAACTACAAAAGCCACCCCCAACTAGAATATTGCAGTGTCCTCACTGCACAATATCAAATGTAAAGCATAAAAAGTTTGAGGGTCTCCCTGAGGTCTGCATCAAACTAGCAGACTACGGGAGGAAGGCTGATCACTGCTAAGCTGAGCTCGTGGCTCCCTCATTATCGGTCTCATCATCATCATCATCGCCACCATCTCCAGCAGACTCTGACATGAAAGAGTACTCCTCACTGTCATCTTTGGCCGCCACTGGGATCTTCTTATCTAGATTCCCCTACTTGAAGATCGCCTTGATGCCTCTCCACATCTTGATCATCAGCTTGCCCTTCTTCTTGTTCTTCTTCTTCTCTATCTCAAAATCAGACTGAAGGGTGGAATGGGCCTTAGCAAGAGTACTGTAGGCTCCCTCCAGTTTGGTCTCTGATGCTGCCATCTTCTTCATGTTATCATTTTGGATTGTCTGAGCATCCAAGTAACTCTGCATATCTTCCCTAGAGAAGTAAGACGGCCTAGGCTGTGAGGAGGGTGGCCCAGTCGAGAGCTGTGACACTAACTCCTTAATTGTTTGAAGCTCGGAGTTAAGAATCATGAATGGCCCCTGAGCAGCTGTCTATGAAGAAGACTCTGAACCGGCGGCTGTGATGGTCCTTTTCCTCTTCTTGCTTTTAACCACACTCCCCTCTCCTGTCACTCTCAATGGATGAAAAGGTTTGTCCGCTGGTAGCCACCGATCGGTGCTACAGACATCAACCTCTGCCCTGGTGCACAGCTGTGTGATAAGAGAGGGGAATAGCAGGCCTGCATCCTTGTTGCTAGACTACTCTCTCAAGTACTGCCTCATCTCCTGCAGAATGTAGTATCCTACATTCACCTGTATGCCATCTAGAATGCATGCTATGATCAGTGCCCGGGTGTAGGAAACATCAGTCATATTGCCACAAGGAGAGATTCTGTTGTTGAGGATGTATAGCCACATTTTAGCCTCAGCCGTGAAGTCGGTAGATTTGAACCATTTTCTTCCGGTTCCCCATTTTTCTCTCATCTGTGGTGGAAAGAGCTTGGAGACAAGCCATGCTCCATTATCACAATTATCCTTTGCATGTACCAAGTCCATCGGAAAGTTGGGAATTCCCAGAGTGTCATTGATTTGTTCAATTCCAAACCTTACTAATTTCCCTCTGATGACTATTTGTGGGCTATCAAACTTTGCCCGCCTGAGGTTAGCATAAAATTCACGCACCCACTTCTCATTGGCTTTGCAAGGAGTGGTGATGAAGCAGGACCATCCTGATGAGTTGAGTCGGGCATAGAATTTTGGAAGCTTTTCTGCCAATTTCTCTTCATGAATACCTTTTTCAAGGATAATCTTCTTGTGGACGAGGTCGTCCAAATATCGCCGCTCACATTCAGCGCATATGAAGCGTGTATCATCATCTGGCTCATCAACCTCGTCTTCGATGTCTCTTTGTTGTCCGCTTGTGCTTGGGTCCATTTTTAAGTAAATCACCTACAAAAATTGAACACAATGTCAATCGGGCAATTGAACCATATTAAGAAATTCAAAACACTTCAATTTAGCAAAAATTTTGGATTGAACGGGCCCGGGAAGCTACTATTGCAAATCTACTGGAATTTCAGATATTTCCCAGTTTTTGCTTCTGCGAAACAGAACCGTAGAGGCGAAGCCGCTTCTACGATGCCTGCCAATTTACTCTGATTCGCTTCTGTGTGATTTCTACCGCAGAAGCGATTACGCTCCTGCGAAGAAAATCCACTTCTGCGGTTTTTGTCACCTTCTTCACTGCCCCGAACGTTTTGCAAAATTTTTGCCTTCTTTTCATTTTCCAAACCAATTTTTGGCTTGTATCAGTACAGCAAATTATTCATGTTTCAATTAAGGCCCATTTTGTGATGTAAGGCCATAAGATTTCTTTGAAACATTATGACAAACATCTTGCGGGCAATTTAACTTGACCTCTCTTTGAACAAATTTTGGCACTCAGACTTCCCAAAATTTGTTGCACATTATAGCACACACAACCTACACTCAACCAATCCCTCACTTTCAAAAACAAAAAGATAGAAAAAGCAAAATCAAGCAAAATTAACTACAAAAAACTGTTGGCTACGGAAATCACATGAGGGATATGGGGAATGAGGTGAGATGGTAGAAGATGTTACCTGAATTTGCAGAAGAATAAGGAATTACAGAAGATTTTCTTTAGCCTTTGCACAAAATTTCAGTATTCGGGGAGTTAGGGTAAGGGAAACAATGTTAGTGATGTTTTTGATAAAAAGAACCATTTGACTCTGTTTTACAATTAAAACCTGCACAGTTTCCGCTTCTACAAAAATTTCACGCTTCTGCGTGACTGCTTAGGCGACATTTGGGCCGCTTCTGCGTTATGGGCTGCTTTTGCGGTTGGGCTGACCGCTTCTGCGATATTGCAGATGCGTAAAAGTGGTCGCTTTTGCGGTTTGGCCGCTTGTGCGATACAAAAGGCGATTCTAAGTGACTGCAGAGGCGTTCATTTTTTCGCAAAAGCAATTTTAGCAGGAATTTGTTGCCAGTTTTCTGCAGCTACTGGTTTGTGACTGCCCGGCTACCCCGACCTGCTCAAATCAACTCCAAAAATTCTCAAACTTGGCAGATTAGTTCAACATAATATTCTAAGCTATTCTAAAAAAGAAAATTTCAGAAAATGACAAAAAAATTGAAAAACCGATGGGTTGCCTCCCACCAAGCGCCGCATTTAACGTCGTGGCACGACGCAAACAACATTACCACTTTTTTTGCCACATGGATGATATGAATTGGGACCCTAGCTTGGAATCAAGCTTGTGACCACGAGCGATGGGGGCTGGTAATTTGATGTTCGAGCCAATGCTTAAAATTTTCATTTTGCACTTCTTGGCTTTCAAGTGAGGAATGTCATTTTGTTTTCTTGTTTCCTCAAATTATAAAATGAATGGTTGTTGTCTTTCTTCCATGCAATCTTCCTCTGAATCATATAGTTCAACTCCTGCATCACTACACAATTCCAAAGTTTAAAAATGCTTGGAATGTGACTTTAAGCCTTCACTTTGCAATTCTTCTATGTTGACATCCTCTTTTTCCCCGGATTAGAGTCAACATCAACCACATTTGCATTTACACCGGTTGACTCCAATTCCATATTTTTGCCGGCATCAACAATACTCATTGAGATGGTTGGCGGTTATTCAATTCTTGACTCCTTAAGGTAAAGCACACTTTCTTCCTCGGAGTTGGACTCTTCTTGGCTTGTATCCGCACATGAATTTTGTTAGGCATAGTGAGCCTCAACCAAAATTTGCATTTGATCTTCCAAAGTACGGATATGTGCACCATTGTGATTTATGCATTGTTTCAAGTCCTCGAGTGCAAAGTTGCGCTTCTCCTCATTTTCAAGAATGGTCTCCAACATGAGCATTATTCTCTCATTTTGAGCATTTGAGAACTCTTCTTGGTTTTGATCAAAGGCCAAGGAAGGATTTTCATTTTCAATGTCCAAGAAGGATTCTTGGTTTTCATTCTCTTCCGAGGCTTTTTGAGCCTTTGAGGCTTTGATCATTTCATCCAATGTGTGAGTGTAACCTTTCAAGTGCTAAACCATTTTGGAGACTAGTCTCCAAAAGATGTTCCAAGGCATTTTCTTCCTTGCTTCCTTCTTCAAGTAAACACTCCAACACGAGCTTGAACTCTCCATTTTGGCCATGCTCAAATTCTTCTACCTCCACAGCCCTATAATTCTCATCAAAACAAGTAGAATCATCATAGTAGGGGCTTGGGGAAGGGAATAACAAATAAGCACAATCATCCGAATGACCATTTTGGAAACCACACTTATCACAAATACTCCACTCATGGGTTTGGAATTGTGCGCACAATCCACCCCCGGGAGAATTTAAACAATTTTGCCTCGAGTGTGGTCCTCCACAATAAGGACAAGGGTCATCAAAGTATGAACAACTACCATCCGACCAATTTTCATTATATGATGCCATTTTTCAAAATTAAGAAAATAAACAAGAAATAAACAAGAAAATAGACCCAAGGTAAGAAAAATAATTACACAAATATTGACAAGTTTGGACCAAAGCACTTTCGCTTACTTCTCAAACAACCTAAATTATGCCAAATTGTTCCCCTGCAACGGCTCCATTTTTGGCGACGTCCAATTCTACCGCTAAAAAGCAATAGACACGGTCGTACGCAATATATTAACCCAACTATGAGTCGGGGTCGATTCCCACAGAGAACAATGTGTAGGCGGTTAGGAATGCAAGAAAATTATCGCTAGTCGCGCTAAGCCAAACACTTAAGATTTTGGGTTTTGGAAAATATTTATATCTAAATGAAAAAATGTAAACTAACCTAGAAAGCAAATAAAATGATCAATGGCTACAAGTATGAATGCATCGGGAATTACACTCAAGTAACGATCCGATGTGTTTCAGGATTTTACAAATATGAGCGAGTTTATGTTAACTAGCCACGGATAATAATTCTTAATTAGCTTCTTCCGAAGACTAACAAGACTTCCTAATTGAATTATTCCTAATCATAATTAGAAGATTAAGCACACCCGATAGGCTACAAGTAGTTCAATCCTATCCCTAGGTCGAATCTATAAAATGAGGGTTAACGCCTCAAGTTCTTGTTAATTAATCTTTCCCAACTCCGTATTATCTTTCCCAAAATTACTTCAAAGTAAATGGGCGAGTCCTAGAGTTAGATATTCTCTTTGGAAACATTAAAGAACAAGAATAATTAAAGTAACAATAACTCACTCCATAAATATATAAAAATCATTCAATACATAAGCACAACAAGGTATTTAATCCACACTTTAAATATGAATATTCCCATAAACAAGATTCAAGTGTTGTAAATAAATACTACACACTTAGATATACAATACAAAGCAAGGAAATGAAGAAATAAACATAAATGGGTAAGAAATCCTTAACCACAAGCTTTAATCTTCAAGAGCCAAGTGTGTGTGCAAAACCCTAACCTCTAAACTTGTTGCCAAAAATTGTTCTAAGAGTAAAAAGATGAATAATATGATAAGAGATGAAAAGATGTAAAAAAAGATATGTAGATATCCTACAATGTCTGTTTGGGCGAGTTTATAATTGATTTGGGGTCAAAACTTGTGAAATGCTCGTTCTGTCTAGGTCTGATGCACTGTTTTCGCACCTGCAGAAAACACCTCGCAGGTGCGGCTCCGCTTAAGAAGAATATAACCGCATAAGCGACAAAGAGCCTTCTTGCAAATGTTCGCATAAGCGGAAACACAATCGCAGATGCGATCTCGCTGAAGCGCCAAACTAACCGCAGAAGCGGAATGCTTTCCCAGGTACTTTCGCAGGGGCGATCTTGCTACCGCAGAAGCGGTCACGCTTCTACGTCTTCTTCTCCGTAGAAGAGGAATTGCCTGATCCTTCCATAAATCGCAAAAGCGATCAGATTTACGCAGAGGCGACATCGCTTCTCTGATCAAACATCCGCAGAAGCGAAATCACTGGCAGTTTTGGAGGGGTATTCTTAATTCATAATTTACATACAAGAGGCTAACTTTATTAGTATCAAATAATCCAAAAGCCTCATCCTAACAAAACAAGACTAATTCCCTTAAGAAGGTTGTCACACTATCTCTCGTAGGAAAAATTCACTCGGTTCACTAAAGTGTTCCTTGGGAAAGAACCGAAGCATGAAGAAAACCCAAGGAGTAATAAAAGAAAAGAAACTACTATACAGGATACTAGAATAAAAGGAGAAAATACTAAGCAAAACAAGGTATTTAATCCACACTTTAAATTTGAATATTCCCATAAACAAGATTCAAGTGTTGGAAATAAATACTACACAATTGGATATACAATACAAAGCAAGGAAATGAAGAAATAAACATAAATGGGTAAGAAATCCTTAACCACAAGCTTTAATCTTCAAGACCCAAGTGTGTGTGCAAAACCCTAGCCTCCAAACATGTTGCCAAAAATTGTTCTAAGAGTAAAAAAGATATGTAAGATATCCTACAATGTCTGTTTGGACGAGTTTATAATTGATTTGGGGTCAAAACTTGTGAAATGCCCGTTCTGTCCAGGTCTGATGCACTGTTTTCGCACCTGCAGAAAACACCTCGCAGGTGTGGCTCTGCTTAAGCGGAATATAACCGCAGAAGCGACAAAGAGCCTTCTTGCAAATGTTCGCATAAGCGGAAACACAATCGCAGATGCGATCTCGCTGAGGCACCAAACTAACCGCAGAAGCGGAATGCTTTCCCGGGTACTTTCGCAAGAGCGATCTTGCTACCGCAGAAGCGGTCACGCTTCTGCGTCTTCTTCTCCGCAGAGGCGGAATTGCCTGATCCTTCCATAAATCGCAAAAGCGATCAGATTCACGCAGAGGCGACATCGCTTCTGCGATCAAACATCCGCAGAAGCAAAATCACTGGCAGTTTTGCAAGGTTTCATCTCTTTTTATCTCAATTCCTAGTCACTTCAACCCAAATCACGTAATTGCATCATTTACCTGAAAATCTAGCAATAACCACCATAAGCAACCTCATTTCATAATTAAAAGGCATAAAACGCTAAGCAAAAGAGGCTAAAATGAGTGGTAAAATCACCACTCATCATAAGTCACCGAAATTTATGGCCAATAACAGTACAAAATAGGCTACCGGCAACTATGGCCAATGCCAACAATCAATATATGTTAGTAGTGCGGCGTACACTCCGACCCTTCCGATAAGTCACCAGCGCTATGGCCAATAACAATAATCAATACAATATGTTACCGGCATTGAACCATCAATCTCTGATCAACAATATGTATATAAGTGTATTACCGGTATTAAACCAATAATCTTCAATTTCAACAATATTTATATTACCGATGTAAAACCAATAAATAATAATAAATCAACAATATATGTCTGTTACCGGTGTGACACCAATAATCTTTAATCAATAATTTATATATATTACCGGTATGAAACCAATAATAATTTCCTTTCATATAATCACAAAGGATTAATAGGAATTTAATCCATTTAAGACCAACGGTCATGCTCGACCCCCAATGTATAGAACTCATCACCATGCCTATACGCCGGACTCCACACATAACAATTAGCACACAAACTCAATTCCTATTCCCTCAAGCTAGGATAGATCTGTAAGGCCCCGTAAAAATTTTGTGCATAAAACCTAGTAGCTGTGGTGTCATGGTCCGAATAATGTGTTAGGAATGCGTAGAATGTAGAGAATTAATTTAGAAAAATGTAGTGATTTAAGTTTCAAAAATGTAGAGAATTAATTTTTCCGAAAACTGTCCAATATGCGGTCAAGAGTTCGCTGCGGTTCGGACCCTTGGTAGTGATTTAAGTTTCAAAAATGTAGAGAATTAATTTTTCCGAAAAGTGTCCAATATGCGGTCAAGAATGCGATCGCAAACCTGACATGCGGACCGCATTCTTGCCGCAAAACGTTCCGGAGAGTTTCCCAAAAATCGTGTCAAAAGTGCGGTCGATATGCGATCGCATGTCAAATCTGCGGTGCACTTTGCGACCGCAGATCAAGCATGCGGACCGCATTCTGGCCGCATTCCTTAACAGAACCTGTGTAAAATTTGGGGAAATTCTGTGGTCACTATGCGGACCGCATGTTGATTCTGCGGTCGCATAGTGCACCGCATAATTGACCCCGGCCCAGATTTTTGTAACATTTTGACCCGATCTCTTCTTTAATATAACACACTTCTTCTTCATTTTATCATATCATCTTACCAAAATTAGAGAGAGAAGAGAGGGTTTTGAGAGAGAGAAATCTTTCATCTTCAAAGATTGTTCCAACCATCTTAATTCCAAGGGATCTTAGGGCAAGGATTCAACATCCCCAATCTTTTCAAGGTAAAAACCCTAACTATTTTCTTTGATTTTCAGTTTTAATTGGGTAAAGAGAGGTTTGCATATAATATCTTTTAAAAATAGAATTTTTACACTCATGCATGATTATTGAACTTGATTTTTAGTAAAAAGAAGTGAGTAGAAGTAAGAGTCTTCAAGAACAAGGTTGGCAAGAGGAAGATAGCATGGGTAAGCATAAAGTAGGAAGTTAACGGAAGAAAACTCATCACCAGGTATGTATGGCTAATTTTGATTCTTGTAAAATCGCCCAAATGTGTGCGAATTGTTTTGGCATGTGTCAAATTGAGAAATTTTACGTAATTCTTTGATTCCTTGTTGAGCATTTGATTGATGTTGAACTACGTGTGGTGTGGTATGAAATATGAATTGAAAGATAAAAAGGTAATCGAGATTGGTAAAGAATTGGGAACAACCATTGTGATGGCATATTTGGCTTATTGTGGAAGGAATTTGAAAAACCTTAATTGTGGTAAATCGTTGAACATGATTATGTGGGCATTTTCGATTTTGGAATACTTGTAACTTGGTTCGATATTGGCTTGAGAAGAAATTGAGAACATGAACCAATGTGTAAGTTGCTTATTTGAACTTGTTGAAATTGTGTGTAGTACCTTATCTCCTGTTTGAAATTGTTGTGTTTTCAACTGTAAGGCGGGGTCGTGTTGCGCGCCGCAACGTGGGGAAATAAGGTGTGGGTTGGGGTGATAAGGGTGGCCGAGGTAATAAGGGTGGTCGGGGGCAATAAGGATGGAAAGCGATCGAAATCGCTATTGAAAATTGATACAAAAATCAATAATGTGAAATTGTGAAAGGAGACAGCAGGAGAGTTTGCAACCTGTGGGGCACTGATTGACCCTTTGTTTGACTACTTGTGCTTTACGTGATTGATTGGTTATTGTTAAATTGGTTGATCGTAGAAAGTGCTTTGTCTGAGAATTATTTGAAATGAGGAAAATGTGGAAACATGGTTGGTTGGCTTAATTAATTGTTGATGTAATTTAATGGCTTGAGTTTACTTGGGACAAAGTTTGTCCATACATACCAATACAATTCAAGTGTACTGACGTCCCTTTTGCCGGGGACGCTACATTCGTGTTATGATTGTAGGTGGTTTTGTAGCAGGCACTTCAGCGTATCGGCAGTAGTATTCTTCACCTTCCACTGCCCGTTTTGGTGAGCCCCTTTTTCTTCCTTGGGGCCCTGTACGGTTCACTCCACTTTTGTTTAGATTTCATTTTGGTTTCTTTTGCAAGGTATAGTCGGAGCCTTGTTACCGGCAAGTATTGTATTCCCCATTTTGTATCCTAGAGGCTCTGTAGACATGTAAACTGTGGGACTCCAGTATTATGTATACATTATGTTATGTCGGGCGTTGTAAAAACTGCAAACTCGTTAATGAATCACTTGTATGGGGTTATTTGTTTAATGTGAAATCATTCATGGTTAGTAAGATATTTGGTTAATGTGAAACAATCAACACAGGGGTAACGCGTGGGAATGAAAGGCACCCAGGTCCGCTTGACTAGGGCAACCCGGTCAGGCGCCGGTCATGTTCCCCGATTTGGGGCGTGACAAACTTGGTATCAGAGCCTATGGTTTTTAAAGTGTCCTAGGATGTCTCGGAGCCGTGTCTAGTAGTGCCCTTCTTATAGGTGTGTTGTCGACCACATCATATAAGTAGGGGGCTACACGGGCATTTAGGAATTTACCTACTTCTTTGTTAATCTATATCGTGCGGTAAAGTGCAATGTGGAGATATCCGTGTCTAATTCGCGCCTTGTTCCCAAATTTTCAGAATATGGCACCTAAGAAGAAGGCTAGACTCAGCCTTAGGGCCAATGCCGGCCCAAGTGCGGCTGTTAATCATGTACCCAATGCCGTGGGAGAGAATGACCCACCAGTCCCGAATTTGCCTGGCCCATCTGTTCAAAACCCAAGTGTCCCTATTCCAGCTGCGGCAGAGGATGCCACCATTCCTCCTGCCGGTGTTCCTGACTCAGATACAGTTCCCGCTTCGGGCTCTGGTATCTCTAATGAAGATCTTAGGGGAGCCATCCATATGTTAACACAGTTAGTGGCCGCCCAGGCCCAGAGATCCCATGATGCCCCCGCATCCTCCAGCGGACAGGGAGATTCCTTTGGCTCCAGAGTTCACCAGTTCTTGCGGTTGGCCCCTCCAGAATTTTCAGGCACCGATCCAGAGGCTGATCCACGGGAATTCCTTGATGAGATATACAAGACCCTCAGAGTGATGAAGGCTACAGATATAGAGGGGGTAGAGTTGGCCTCTTACAGGCTGAAGGGAGCGGCACGTTCATGGTTCGAAATGTGGGAGGATTCCCGTGAGGAAGGGAGCCCTCCGGCCAGATGGGATGAGTTCATAGATGCATTTATGGACCACTTCTTGCCTGCCGAGGTGATGGCAGCCCGCGCCACGGAGTTCGAGGTCCTAAAGCAGGGTAGTATGAGTGTTTGGGAGTATCACATGGAGTTCATAAGGTTGTCCAAGTACGCTCCTCATTTAGTGCCGACCATGGATGCCCGGGTTCGACGGTTTGTTCAGGGCCTTAGCTCTTTGGTAGTGAATGAGGCCGCCACAGCAGCTTTGCACTCAGATATGAACTATGGGAGGATCGTGGGGTTTGCTCAGGCCACAGAGGCCAGGAAATTGAAGATTCGTGCAGAAAGAAAAAGTAGCAACAGGGCCCGGTCAATGGGTCATTCAGGGAAATCACTTCCAGGGAGGGGGTCATCAGGGCCATCCCAGTCATATGCTCAGTCCTCCGCGAGTGCACCGCCATCCGTGCACAGTCATCAGCAGGGCAGTTACTCGAGACCTGGTTCGGACAGCAGGAGGTCTCGTCAGTCTGGTCATCCTGGGGTGAGATCCCAGCAGCAGGGGAGACCTACATGCCCCAAGTGTGGGAGATTTCATACAGAGACTTGCTCCCTTGACCTTCCAGTGTGCTTCGGGTGTGGGGTGAGAGGTCACATTCAACGAGACTATTGTGCACCCCGTCAGGGTATAGGTAGGGGATCTGCTCAGTCATCCGGTTCTTCAGCTGCTACATCATCAGCACGTACTCCAGCATCAGCAGGGCGTGGTGCAGCTAGGGGTGGAGCTCAGGGTAGGGGTGGACCTAGCCGATTCTATGCATTGAGTGGCCGCTAAAATGCCGAGGCTTCTCTAGATGTTGTTACAGGTATCCTGTCTGTTCGGACTATTGATTGCTATGCCCTTATTGATCCAGGGTCCTCCTTGTCTTATGTTACTCCATTCATTGCTTCAAGTTTTGGGATAGAACCCGAAAAGCTTCATGAGCCGTTCTCTGTGTCGACTCCTATTGGTGATTCTATTACAGCCTCACGAGTCTATAGGAATTGTGTTGTTACGGTGGGTGGTCGTGATACCACAGCCGATCTTATTAAGCTTGGGATGGTAGATTTTGATGTAATTATAGGGAAGGATTGGCTCTATTCGTGCTTTGCCAAGCTTGATTGTCGGACGAGAGTCATGAGGCTCGAGTTCCCTAACGAGCCACTTATTGAATGGAGAGGAAATGGTGTAGTGCCAAGGGGTAGGTTTATTTCCTACCTTAAGGCTTCGAAGATGATTAAGAAAGGGTGTATCTATCACCTGGTTCGGGTAACGGACACCACCTCAGAGGTGCCTACCCTCGAGTCCGTGCCAATTGTGAATGAATTTCCTGAAGTGTTTCCAGATGAGCTTCCAGGCATTCCGCCGGATAGGGAGATTGACTTTGGGATCGATGTATTGCCGGATACTCAGCCGATATCCATTCCACCATACAGAATGGCGCCAGTAGAGTTAAGAGAGTTAAAGGAGCAGTTGAGGGATTTATTAGAAAAAGGGTTCATACGACCGAGTGTATCACCATGGGGTGCTCCGGTTCTCTTTGTCAGAAAAGAAGGATGGGTCACTTCGAATGTGTATTGATTATCGGCAGCTCAACAAAGTCACCATCAAGAACAAATATCCTTTGCCTCTAGTGGATGATCTATTTGACCAATTGCAGGGAGCGAAGTTCTTCTCAAAGATTGATTTACGGTCTGGGTACCACCAGTTGAAAATCAGGGAGCAGGATATTCCTAAGACCGCCTTCAGAACTCGTTATGGTCACTTTGAGTTTTTGGTTATGTCTTTTGGGCTAACCAAAGCCCCAGCAGCTTTCATGGACCTTATGAATCGGGTTTTCAAGCCATTCCTATATTCCTTTGTGATTGTATTCATTGACGATATTCTCATCTACTCTCGGAGCAGGGAAGATCATGCCGTTCACCTCAGAGCAGCATTGCAGACCCTTCTTCAGGATCAATTGTATGCCAAGTTCTCAAAATGTGAGTTTTGGTTGGAGTCCGTAGCTTTTCTAGGGCATGTTATTTCCAGTGAGGGAATTATGGTGGATCCTCGGAAGATTGCGGCAGTGAAAGATTGGCCTAGACCCACGACCCCGACAGAGATTCGCAACTTTTTGGGTCTGGCAGGGTACTATCGGAGGTTGGTAGAGGGATTCTCAACCCTCGCCTCCCCATTGACTAAATTGACGCAGAAAGCAGTTAAGTTCCAGTGGTCCGAAGCATGTGAGAAAAGTTTCCAAGAACTGAAGTCAAGATTGACCTCGGCACCAGTATTGGCCTTGCCGGAAGGCACAGAGGGATTTGTAGTCTATTGTGATGCCTCCAGAGTCGGTTTGGGATGTGTATTGATGCAGCACGGAAAGGTTATAGCTTATGCTTCCAGACAACTCAAGAACCATGAGAAGAATTATCCGACGCATGATTTGGAACTTGCGGCTGTTGTGTTTGCCTTGAAAATATGGCGACACTATCTTTATGGGGTTCATGTAGATGTGTTTTCAGACCACAAGAGCCTCCAGTATTTGTTCAAGCAGAAAGAGCTGAATCTGAGACAGCGGCGGTGGTTAGAACTACTCAAGGACTATGATATGGACATATTGTACCATCCAGGGAAGGCAAATGTGGTAGCCGACGCTCTTAGTCGGAAATCCATGGGTAGTTTGGCTCATTTGGGTGTGGATCAGAGACCCCTGGCTCGAGAGGTCTACCAATTAGCCAGCTTGGGGGTTCGTATTTCGGCGTCGGACGAGGGGGATATCTTGGTGCATAATGGAGCAGAATCATCATTGGTCACGGAAATCAAGGAAAAACAGTTCATGGATCCAGCATTGGTTCGGGTGAAGGTAGCAGTCATGAATGACAAGACCTCAGCATTTGTACTCAGCAGGGAAGATGGTGTATTGCGGTGTCAAGATAGGCTATGTGTTCCGGATGTGGACGAGCTTCGGGAAAGAGTGATGGCAGAGGCTCATACTTCCAGGTATTCTGTGCACCCCGGTTCAACGAAAATGTATCACGATCTCAAGGAGATTTATTGGTGGAACGGTATGAAAAGGGATGTGGCAGGCTTTGTAGCTAAATGTCCGAACTGTCAACAAGTGAAGGCCGAGCATCAACGGCCTGGTGGATTAACTCAACTTATAGAAATACCAAGGTGGAAATGGGAGATGATCAATATGGATTTCGTGGTAGGGTTACCTCGCACTCAGCGTAAGTTCGATTCAATATGGGTGATAGTAGATCGACTCACCAAATCAGCTCACTTCCTGCCTGTCAAGTCCACTGATACCGCGGAGCAATATGCAAGATTGTACATCAAAGAGATAGTAAGGCTTCATGGCACTCCACTTTCTATCATCTCGGATCGCGGGGCTCAGTTCACCGCTAACTTTTGGAAGAAGTTTCAGCAAGGTTTGGGAACTCAGGTGAATCTCAGCACAGCTTTCCATCCACAGACCGATGGACAGGCCGAGCGGACCATTCGGACGCTTGAAGATATGTTGCGGGCTTGTGTCTTAGATTTTAAAGGTAATTGGGATGAACACTTGCCACCGATAGAATTTGCTTACAATAACAGCTATCATGCTAGCATTCAAATGGCCCCGTTTGAGGCATTGTACGGGAGAAGATGTAGATCGCCAATCGGGTGGTTTGAGGTAGGTGAAGCGGAATTGCTAGGGCCGGATATGGTGTACGAAGCTATGGAAAAGGTCAAGGTTATTCAGGAGAGGATGAAAACAGCACAGAGTCGTCAAAAGTCCTATGCAGACGTTCGACGAAGGGATTTGGAGTTTCTAGTCGATGATTGGGTGTTCTTGAGGGTATCTCCTATGAAGGGAGTCATGCGATTCGGAAAGAAAGGGAAATTGAGTCCTAGGTATGTCGGGCCATATCGGATCGTTCAAAGGATTGGTCAAGTTGCTTATAGGCTAGAGTTGCCTCCTCAGATGTCAGCAGTGCATCCGGTATTCCATGTGTCCATGTTGAAGAAAGTGATTGGAGATCCATCCACCATCATGCCAGTCGAGGCTATAGAGGTTAATGAAGATTTGTCATATGAAGAAGTTCCGGTCGCCATTCTTGATAGGCAAGTCCGTAAGTTGAGAAATAAGGAAGTTGCCTCTGTTAAAGTATTGTGGCGAAGTCAACAAGTTGAGGAGGCCACATGGGAAGCAGAAAAAGAGATGAAATAAAAGTACCCCCATTTGTTCGATCAAGCCTAGAAGAAATTAGATGACCCTTCTACTCCTAGTAACTGCCATTTTGTCCAAGTTGTTTCTCTCTTAGTATTAGTAAAGTCTCCTTCGTTTTGTAATGAGATAAATGCGTCACTTGAACCTTTCTTGATAAATGAAATCCTTATAAATATTTGGGTGTTAAATAAACAACTAATAGTAAGTTTAGATTGGTAATGGTTTGTTAAGTGTACATGGTGTCTTAAAATGGTTAAATAAGGTGAGAATTCATTGAAGTGATGGAATATGTGCATTCGTTGAGGTAAGAAAGTGTATACCAGTTGTGAAAAGTGTTGTATTTGTGTATTGTTGTTTGGTAACGTGTTTCGGGGCCCTCTGACAGGTGGATATGTCCATAATACAAAGGAAACTCTGGCGAAATTTTTCTAAAATATAAGGGTTAGTCAAAATTTTGATGGTTGCATATCATGTCTTTCAAAACCAACTCATTTATTTCAAAATCCTCATTCGAGGACGAATGATCTTAAGGGGGGAGGATGTAAGGCCCCGTAAAAATTTTGTGCATAAAACCTAGTAGCTGTGGTGTCATGGTCCGAATAATGTGTTAGGAATGCGTAGAATGTAGAGAATTAATTTAGAAAAATGTAGTGATTTAAGTTTCAAAAATGTAGAGAATTAATTTTTCCGAAAACTGTCCAATATGCGGTCAAGAGCTCGCCGCGGTTCGGACCCTTGGTAGTGATTTAAGTTTCAAAAATGTAGAGAATTAATTTTTCCGAAAAGTGTCCAATATGCGGTCAAGAATGCGATCGCAAACCTGACATGCGGACCGCATTCTTGCCGCAAAACGTTCCAGAGAGTTTCCCAAAAATCGTGTCAAAAGTGCGCTCGATATGCGATCGCATGTCAAATCTGCGGTGCACTTTGCGACCGCAGATCAAGCATGCGGACCGCATTTTGGCCGCATTCCTTAAAAGAACCTGTGTAAAATTTGGGGCAATTCTGCGGTCACTATGCGGACCGCATGTTGATTCTGCGGTCGCATAGTGCACCGCATAATTGACCCCGGCCCATATTTTTGTAACATTTTGACCCGATCTCTTCTTTAATATAACACACTTATTCTTCATTTTATCATATCATCTTACCAAAATTAGAGAGAGAAGAGAGGGTTTTTAGAGAGAGAAATCTTTCATCTTCAAAGATTGTTCCAACCATCTTAATTCCAAGGGATCTTAGGGCAAGGATTCAACATCCCCAATCTTTTCAAGGTAAAAACCCTAACTATTTTCTTTGATTTTCAGTTTTAATTGGGTAAAGAGAGGTTTGCATATAATAGCTTTTAAAAATAGAATTTTTACACTCATGCATGATTATTGAACTTGATTTTTAGTAAAAAGAAGTGAGTAGAAGTAAGAGTCTTCAAGAACAAGGTTGGCAAGAGTAAGATAGCGTGGGTAAGCATAAAGTAGGAAGTTAACGGAAGAAAACTCATCACCAGGTATGTATGGCTAATTTTGATTCTTGTAAAATCGCCCAAATGTGTGCGAATTGTTTTGGCATGTGTCAAATTGAGAAATTTTACGTAATTCTTTGATTCCTTGTTGAGCATTTGATTGATGTTGAACTACGTGTGGTGTGGTATGAAATATGAATTGAAAGATAAAAAGGTAATCGAGATTGGTAAAGAATTGGGAACAACCATTGTGATGGCATATTTGGCTTATTGTGGAAGGAATTTGAAATACCTTAATTGTGGTAAATTGTTGAACATGATTATGTGGGCATTTTCGATTTTGGAATACTTGTAACTTGGTTCTGATATTGGCTTGAGAAGAAATTGAGAACATGAACCAATGTGTAAGTTGCTTATTTGAACTTGTTGAAATTGTGTGTAGTACCTTATCTCCTGTTTGAAATTGTTGTGTTTTCAACTGTAAGGCGGGGTCGTGTTGCGCGCCGCAACGTGGGGAAATAAGGTGTGGGTTGGGGTGATAAGGGTGGACGAGGTAATAAGGGTGGTCAGGGGCAATAAGGATGGAAAGCGATCGAAATCGCTATTGAAAATTGATACAAAAATCAATAATGTGAAATTGTGAAAGGAGACAGCAGGAGAGTTTGCAACCTGTGGGGCACCGATTGCCCCTTTGTTTGACTACTTGTGCTTTACGTGATTGATTGGTTATTGTTAAATTGGTTGATCGTAGAAAGTGCTTTGTGTGAGAATTATTTGAAATGAGGAAAATGTGGAAACATGGTTGGCTGGCTTAATTAATTGTTGATGTAATTTAATGGCTTGAGTTTACTTGGGACAAAGTTTGTCCATACATACCAGTACAATTCAAGTGTACTGACGTCCCTATTGCCGGGGACGCTACATTCGTGTTATGATTGTAGGTGGTTCAGTAGCAGGCACTTCAGCGTATCGGCAGTAGTATTCTTCACCTTCCACTGCCCGTTTTGGTGAGCCCCTTTTTCTTCCTTGGGGCCCTGTATGGTTCACTCCACTTTTGTTTAGATTTCATTTTGGTTTCTTTTGCAAGGTATAGCCGGAGCCTTGTTACCGGCAAGTATTGTATTCCCCATTTTGTATCCTAGAGGCTCTGTAGACATGTAAACTGTGGGACTCCAGTATTATGTATACATTATGTTATGTCGAGCATTGTAAAAACTGCAAACTCGTTAATGAATCACTTGCATGGTGTTATTTGTTTAATGTGAAATCATTCATGGTTAGTAAGATATTTGGTTAATGTGAAACAATCAACACAGGGGTAACGCGTGGGAATGAAAGGCACCCAGGTCCGCTTGACTGGGGCAACCCGGTCAGGCGCCGGTCATGTTCCTCGATTTGGGGCGTGACAAGATCAAACTCTTACCTCGAAAGTTTACGAACAATTCAATCCGTAGCAATGCCTTTTCCTTTCGAATTTGGCTCCAATCCAATCGTATCTATACATAATTGATTTAATATCATCAATACTACTTAACAAACTAGTTCATATGGCCAAATATAATTTTTACAACATTCTCCCCGAAATAGTGAAAATCGACCTCGGGCTGTCACGACCCAGATTTTTCCCCCGTCATCAGGATTGCGATGGCGCCTACTCGTGGTAGCTAGGCAAGCCAATTCATTCAACATTATCCTATTCATATCATCATTTTTATACTCATACTTAACAACAAGAGAAATAATTACTCAATTTAATGAATGCGGAAGTCTTTCTATATAAAGATGAATAATAATAGCGAAAAATACTGATAAAATCCTCTACCCAAGACGTGGAGTCACCAACTCACGAACTACTAAAGAATACTACATATAATAGTCTAAAAGAAAATAGTAAATATCTGTCTGTCTCGGAAAAATGAGACCACAGCAAATAATATAGGTAAAATAGAAGAGACGCCGGGCCTGCAGACGCCTGCAAGCTACCTCAGTATCGAAATGCTCAAACTCCCACGAATGTTCCTGCTCCTTCTGGAAACTTGGACATGTGCAAAAATGCACAGAAGTGCAGTATCAACACAATCCGACCCCATGTGCTGGTAAGTGCCTGGCCTATCCCGGCGAAGTAGTGACAAGCCTAGGACCAGACACTCACATAAACCTGTACAGTTCTATATATGTATACACCACAAGATGACAGGAATACCAAGTAACAATTAAACAAGAAGTATCAGCAACATATATTAATTTAGTAAAGAAAATCAGAGTATATCAAAACAGTTAATATCAAAATAAGGAATTATCAAATAGTTGCACGGCATCACCCTTTGTGCTTTTACTCTCATCCTCACATCCATGACACGACATGATCCTTCGTGCATGGTTCAAATAACAATGGCACGGAATGTTCCTTCATGCATAATCAATATCACAAGGCACGGCATGATCATTCGTGCATAATCTATAACAAGGCACGACATTACCCTTCAGGCATAATCAATAATATAAGGCACGACATTACCCTTTGTGCATAATCAATAAACAAGACACGGCATCACCCTTCGTGCGTTATCACTCTTCCACACCCAAATAACAATCACAGTTAAGGGCAAAAGAATGAAAAATAATAATCATGAACCGTCCCGGCAAGGGACACAGTAATCAGCACAACAAGGTCCTGGCAATGGAAACAATAATCAATTTCATAACCCGGTAAGGGTTCAAAATTATACCTTAAAAAACACCCCACAATAGATATCAACAAAAGACTCACGGTCATGCTAGACGCCAATGTATGGATGCTCGTCACCACAGCCCATATACTGCACTCGATCACATAGCAATTAGCACATTAATCATATTCCCTCAAGCTAGGATAGATCAAACACTTACCTTTAAGCCTTGAAGTCCAAATTATCCTTCAACTATAGCTTTACCTCGAATTTCAGCTTTCAACTTGCTCGAATCTAATCACAATTGATTTGATTACATTCATAAATACTATATAACTTGGTTTGAATGCTTAAAAATGGTTTTCTCAAAGTTTACCCCAAAAGTTTTCAAAACGCCCCTGGTCCCATGTGGTCGGAACTCGGGGTTCGGACCACAATCCGGTTACCCATTCCCTCACAAGTTCAAATATATGATTTGTTTCAAAATCGGACCTCAAATTGAGGTCCAATTCCCCAATTCATGAAAAACCTAGGTTCTACCCAAAAACAAGAATTTCTACCATGAAAACCTTTGATTCTCTTGAAAAACATGTTTAATGATGTTAGGAACTGAAAGAATTAAGCAAAAAGTGACTTACAAGTATTTTGGAGTGATTTTTCTCTTGGAGAATCGTGTGTGGTGTGTTGGGTTTTGAAAGAATTAAGAAAAGAGGTGTAAAATTCGTTTAAGTATCAGATTGCACAACTGCGGTTATGGGAATTGCGAACGTTTGTTCGCAATTACGAACATAGCAGTTTTGGGGACTGTTGCCCTCGCATTTGCGAGAAAATGTTCGCATTTGTGAACACTGGCCCAGGTCTGCTAGTCTCGCATTTGCGAGAGGATATTCGCATTTGCGAATTTGAAGAGTTCCTGAGTTTCTCACATTTGCGAGATTTTACCCGCATTTGCGAGCCCTGCCTTGTTCTGCCATCTTCGCATTTGCCAAGATTGGTTCGCATTTGCGAACAAAGGCTAAATCTGATCCCTTTCGCAATTGCGAGCATTTCTTCGCAATTGCGAAGATATCAGCTGGGGGGAAAATACCAAAAAAAATTTGACCGAAATGCGATACTAATATCAATTTTCTTCAAATGTTTCATAGAATTCACATATTCTAACACAAAATCTTTCCGGCTACATGCCCGGCCTATGCACGGAAATCAAGGCAACATAAAAATGAGGTTTTCAAGGCCTCGAGAGAACGGGGCAAATGAGGAAAATAAGTGATGACCCTTTGGGTCGTCACATCCTCCACCTCTGAAATAGCTGTTCGTCCTCGAACGGACAAGAGAAGGAAGTACCTGAGTCGGGGAACAAATGTGGGTAACGGCTCCTAATATCAGACTCGGACTCCCAGGTTGATGCCTCAGGAGGCTGACCTCTCCACTGAACACGCACAGAAGGAAAACTCTTCGACCTCAATTGTCGGACCTGCCGGTCAAGAATAGCCACCGGCTCCTCCTCGTAGGATAGATCATTGTCCAATTGGACAGTACCGAAGTCTAACACATGTGTGGGATCGCCGTGGTACCTCCGAAGCATAGATACATGAAAAAGTGGATGCACGGCTGATAAGCTTGGAGGCAGAGCTAGTTTGTAAGCCACCCCTCCCACTCGGTCTAGAATCTCAAATGGGCCAATATACCTAGGGCTGAGCTTGCCCTTCTGTCTGAACCTCATCACGCCCTTCATAGGCAATACCCAGAGCAATACTCGCTCACCAACCATGAAGTCTACATCTCGAACCTTACGATCCGCATAAGTCTTCTATCTGTACTAAGCTGAACGCAATCTCTCCTGGATAGTCTTGACGTTGTCTAAGGCCTCCTAAACTAAGTCTGTACCCAACAACTGAGCCTCTCTCGGCTCAAAACATCCGACCTGAGACCGACATCGCCTACCATACAACGCCTCGTACGGGGCCATCTGAATGCTAGACTGGTAGCTGTTGTTGTAGGTGAACTCTGCTAATGGCATAAACTGGTCCCACGAGCCTCCAAAATCGATGACACAGGCTCGGAGCATGTCCTCTAGGATTTGAATAGTCCTCTCAGACTGACCGTCCGTCTGAGGATGAAAAGTTGTACTCAACTGGACCTAGGTGCCTAACTCCTGCTGGACCACTCTCCAGAAACGCGAGGTAAACTGCGTACCCCGATCTGAGATAATAGACACCGGCACCCCATGAAGACGAACAATCTCCCTGATGTAAATCTCTGCAAGCTTCTCCAATGAGTAAGAGACAGATACTGGAATGAAGTGTGCTGACTTGGTCAGCCTATCAACAATGACCCAAATAGCATCAAGGAAGTCAGTTAATGAAGTCCATTGTGATCCGCTCCCATTTCCATTCGGGAATTTTGATCCTCTAGAATACACCACCAGGCCTCTGGTGCTGATACTTCACTTGCTGACAGTTTAGACATCGAGCAACATACGCAACGATGTCCTTCTTCATCCCGCGCCACCAATAGTGCTGCCATAAATCCTGATACATCTTTGCGATGCACGGGTGAATAGAATACTGCGAATTGTAGGCCCCCGCTAAGATCAACTCTCGAATCCCCTAAACATTAGGCACACAAACTCGCCCCTGCAATCTCAATACTCCGTCATCATCTAGAGTTACCTTCGTAGAACCTCCCCACTATACAGTATCTCTCAAGTCACGCAAATGAGGATCATTAAATTGCCTCTCACGGATACGCTCTAATAGAGAAGAGCGAGCGATCGTGCAGGCTAACACCCTTCTAGGCTCAGAAATGTCTAGTCTCACGAACTGGTTGGCTAAGGCTGGACATCTAGAGCAAGTGGTCTCTGACTGACCGGAATGTACGCGAGACTACCCATGCTGGCAGACTTTCTACTCAACGGATCAGCCACCACATTAGCCTTACCTGGGTGATATAGGATTGTAACATCATAGTCCTTTAGCAACTCTAACCATCTCCTCCGTCGCAAATTCAACTCCTTTTGCTTGAATAAGTACTGTAGGCTATTGTGATCCGTGTACACCTCGCACGCCACGCCATATAGATAATGCCTCCAGATTTTTAAGGCATGAACCACTGCTGCCAACTCAAGATCATAAACTGGATAATTCTTCTCATGTATTTTCAACTGTCTCAAAGCGTAAGTAATAACCTTACCATCCTGCATCAATACCGCTCCAAGCCCCGTACGGGATGCATCACAGTAAACTGTATAAGGCCCTGCACCCGTAGGTAGTATCATCACTGGTGCTGTAGTCAAGGCTGTCTTGAGCTTCTGAAAGCTCGCCTCACACTCATCTGACCACTTGAACTGGGCACCCTTCTAGGTCAACCTGGTCATCGGGGCTGCAATAGAAGAGAACCCCTCTACAAATCGACGGTAGTAACCTACTAACCCCAAGAAACTCTAGATCTCGGTCACTGAAGCTGGTCGAGGCCAATTCTGGACTGCCTCAATCTTCTTGGGTCAACCTAAATACCTTCCACTGATACAATATGACCCATAAATTCCACCGAACTCAACCAGAACACACATTTCAAAAATTTGGCATATAGTTAATTATCCTTCAGAGTCTGAAGAACCACTCTGAGGTGTTGCTCGTGCTCTTCCTAGCTGCGGGAGTATACCAGGATGTCATCTATAAAGACTATCACGAACAGATATAGATAAGGCCTGAACACCCGATTCATCAACTCCATGAATGTTGCTGGAGCATTGGCAACCCGAAAGACATGACCAAGAATTCATAGTGCCCGTATCTAGTGCGAAAGGCTATCTTAGGAATGTCAGTCGCCCTAATCTTCTGCTGATGGTAGCCCAACCTCAAGTCTATTTTGGAGAACACCCTCGCTCCTTGGAGCTGGTCAAATAAATCATCAATCCTAGGCAGTGGATACTTCTTCTTTATTGTCACCTTATTTAATTATCGATAATCAATACACATCCGTATCGAACTATCCTTCTTCTTCACAAATAATAAAGGTGCACCCTAGGGAGAAACACTGGGCCTGATAAAGCCCTTTTCTAGAAGGTCTTGCAACTGATCTTTTAACTCTTTTAACTCCAGCAGGGCCATACGATAGGGTGGAATAGAGATGGGCTGAGTGCCCGGTGCCAGATCAATACAGAAATCAATATCCATGTCGAGTGGCATGCCCGGCAGGGCTGAGGGGAAAACCTCTAGAAACTCCCATACAATAGGAACTGAATCAATCGAAGGAATTTTTGCGCTCGAATCACGAACATACGCCAAATAAGCTAGACAGCCCTTCTCGACCATGCATCGAGCCTTAACATAGGAAATAACAGTGCGAATGGAGTGGCCTGAGGTTCCTCTCCACTCTAGTCGGGGTGATTCTGGCAAGGCCAAGGTCACTGTCTTGGCATGACAGTCTAAGATAGCATGATTCGGGGACAACCAGTCCGTCCCCAATATGACATCGAAATCCACCATGTCTAATAGCAACAAATCAACACTGGTCTCAAGACCCCTGAATATAACTACGCACGAACGATGTACCCGGTCGACTATTATAGAGTCACCCACTGGTGTAGACACATAAAGTGGAATATCCAAGGCATAGCTAGGCACGGCCAAGTATGGTGCAAACTAGGAAGACACATATGAATATGTAGACCCAGGGTCAAATAATACTGAAGCACCTCTAACACAAACAAGAATGGTACCTGTAATCACAGCATCTGATGCCTCTGCCTCTGGCCTAGCTGGTAAAGCATAAAATTGAGGATCAGCACCTCCCCTCTAAGCTACCGATCTGGGATGATCATCCACTGGCTGACCTCTACCTCGGGCGGGACGGTCTCCACCTCTATGATCTCTACCCCCGCCTCTGGCTGGCTGGGCAGGCTATGGGTCAGTTGGGGCCTGAATCATAGGACGAGGACCCCGCAGCTAAGTGTTGCCCGTCGCTCGATAGAAAAACCTGACAAGATAACCTAGGTCACCTCAACCGTAACACATTTAGGCTGATGAGGCTGCTGGCCGTGACGACCTAAATGGCCCCTACGAACACTCTGAAGAGGCTGAGCACTAATGGGAGGCTGATCCGAATACTGCTCACGAAACCCAAGATCACCTGGACCACCCTGCGAAGCCTGGAGGGCTGACTGAAAAAGCCTGGAAGATTGGCCCCTATCATAAGAATCCCTACCTCCAGAAGAAGAACCACTAAATCTGCCAGAATGATGAGGCCTCTTGTTTGAAGGATAACCACCTCCCCGAGCAAGAGCCATCTCAACTCGACGAGCTGCATTAGCTAGCTCTTAAAAATATATATCACTCCTAACTCTCATAGCCATCTGCAGTCTAGTCAGCTGATTTAGCCTATCTATAAACCTGCGGACCCTCTCCCGATCTGTGGGGAGTATCACAACCGCATGACGCACCAGAACAACAAACCTCATCTCATACTGAGTGACAGTCATAGTACCCTCCTAGAGGCGCTCAAACTGCCTCCGAAGTGCCTCCCGCTGAGTAACAGGAAGAACTTCTCCAGAAATAACTTTGCAAACTGGTCCCATGCTAATGCCGGGGACCCTGCTGGTCGAGTCAAATAGTAATCTCTCCACCAAGTCTTGGCGGATCCCGAAAGCCTGAATATGCAGAAGTTAACTCCATTGGATTGCACTATTCCCATAGTCTTGAGAATCTCGTGGCAACTGAATAAGAAGTCCTGAGGATCCTCTGATGTGGCACCACTGAAAGTAGTGGTAAACAGCTTAGAGAGCCGATCAAGTCTCCATAGAGAATCAGAAGTCATGGCCGCTCCATCTCCGGCCTGAGCTGTGGTACCTGACTGAGTGGCCACAGCTGGCTGAACCACTGGTGCCTGAGGCTGGGGAGCTATTGGCTCCGAAGTACGTGCAACAGGAGTCTGGACCCGTCCTCCAGCCTGAGAAGCGGCTGGTGCAGCTGGTAATAAGCCTGCTCTGGCAATACTGTGCATAAAACCCGCTATTCTGACCAGAGCCTCCCAAAGATCCGAGGTAAATAAGACCTCCCCTGGGACCTGAGCTGGGCCCACTGGAACTGCTGGGACTGGAACCTCCTCACCAATAGCAACATGAGGCTCCACCTCTGGAATCGCTGCCTGGGGTTGAGCTCTGCCTACCACAGCCTCCGATACGGCCTCGGCCCCCACCCCTCACGGGAGCTGCCTGGGGCTCAAGCTGCTGATCACCGGAAGAAAAAGCGCGTGTCCTCACCATCTGCGAAAGGACAGAGTAGAAATTATATCAGTATTTGAGGAACAAATCGCACGACCAAGAAGGAACAAATGAGAGACTCTTTCCTAACTCAATAAACTATGGAGGACAAGTACAAACGTCTCGGTACCTACCCCTCAAACTCTACTAAGCTTGTTCGTGAGTGGTAAGACCTATGTAACCTAGAGCTCTGATACCAACTTGTCACGACCCGGATTTTTCCCCCGTCATCGGGATTGTGATGGCGCCTACTCGTGGTAGCTAGGCAAGCCAATTCATTCAACATTATCATGTTCATATCATCATTTTTATACTCATACTTAACAACAAGAGAAATAATTACTCAATTTAATGAATGCGGAAGTCTTTCTAAATAAAGATGAATAAGAATAGCGAAAAGTACTAATAAAATCCTCTACCCAAAACGTGGAGTCACCAACTCACGAACTACTAAAGAATACTACACATAATAGTCTGAAAGAAAATAATAAATATCTGTCTGTCTCGGAACAATGAGACCCCAGCAAATAACATAGGTAAAATAGAAGAGACGTCGGGTCTGCGGACGCCTGCAAGCTACCTCAGTCTCGAAATGCTCAAACTCCCACGAATACTCTACCTACTGCTGCTACTGCTGCTCAAAACCTAGACCTGTGCAAAAATGCACAGAAGTGTAGTATTAGCAAAACCGACCCCATGTGCCGGTAAGTGCCCGGCCTATCCCGGCGAAGTAGTGACAAGCCTAGGACCAGACACTCACATAATCTGTACAGTTCTATATATGTACACACCACAAGATGATAGGAATACCAAGTAACAAATTAAACAAGAAGTATCATAATAGGGGAAACACAATCAGCAACATATATTAATTCAGTAAAGAAAGTCAGAGTATAATAAAAACAGTTAATATCAAAACAAGGAATTATCAAATAGTTGCACGGCATCACCCTTCGTGCTTTTACTCTCATCCTCACATCCATGACACGGCATGATCCTTCGTGCATGGTTCAACTAACAACGGCACGGAATGTTCCTTCATGTATAATCAATATCACAAGGCAAGCCATGATCCTTCGTGCATAATCAATAACAAGACACGGCATTACCCTTCGTGCATAATCAATAATATAAGGCGCGACATTACCCTTCATAATCAATAAACAAGGCATGGCATCACCCTTCGTGCATTATCACTCTTCCTCACCCAAATAACAATCACAGTTAAGGGCAAAAGAATGAAAAACAATAATCATGAACCATCCCGGCAAGGGACACAGTAATCATCACAATAAGGTCCCGGCAAGGGAAACAATAATCAATTTCATAACCCGGCAAGGGTTCAAGATTATACCTTAAAGAACACCCCACAACAGATATCAACAAAAGACTCACGGTCATGCTAGACGCCCGTGTATGGATGCTTATCACCACAGCCCATACACCGCACTCGATCACATAGCAATTAGCACATTAATCCTATTCCCTCAAGCTAGGATAGATCAAACACCTACCTCTAAGCCTTGAAGTCAAAATTATCCTTCAACTATAACTTTACCTCGAATTTCAGCTTTCAACTTGCTCGAATCTAATCACAATTGATTCGATTACATTAATAAATACTATATAGCTTGGTTTGGATGCTTAATAAATGGTTTTCTCAAAGTTTACCCCAAAATTTCCCAAAACGCCCATTGTCCCACGTGGTCGGAACTCGGGGTTCGGACCAAAATCCGATTACCCATTCCCTCACGAGTTCAAATATATGATTTGTTTCAAAATCGAACCTCAAATCGGGGTCCAATTCCCCAATTCATGAAAAACCTAGGTTCTACCAAAAAACAAGAATTTATACCATGAAAACCTTTGATTTCTTTTGAAAAACATGTTTAATGATGTTAGGAACTTAAAGAATTAAGTAAAAAGTGACTTACAAGTGTTTTGGAGTGATTTTGCTCTTGGAGAATCGTGTGTGGTGTGTTGGGTTTTGAAAGAATGAAGAAAAGAGGTGTAAAATTCGTTTAAGTATCGGATTGCACAGCTGCCATTATGGGAATTGCGAATGTTTGTTCGCAATTGTGAACATAGCAAGTTTGGGGATTGTTGCCCTCGCATTTGCGAGAAAATGTTCGCATTTGCGAACACTGATCTAGGTCTGCCAGTCTCGCATTTGCGAGAGGATATTCGCAAGAGTTCTTGAGTTTCTCGCATTTGCGAGATTTTACCCGCTTTTGCGAGCCCTGCATTGTTCTGCCATCTTCACATTTGCGAAGATTGGTTCGCATTTGCTAACCAAGGCTAAATCTGATCCCTTTCGCAATTACGAGCATTTCTTCGCAATTGCGAAGATATCAGCTGGGGGAAAAATACCAGCTGTGTTATTTTTCCGAATTTACTCCAACAGCCTATCAAATCTTTATCCGAGCCCTCGGGCTCCAAGCCAAACATGCACACAACTTCAAAAACATATTACAAACCTGCTCGTGCGATCAAATCGCCAATATAACATCATTTTCATCAAATCAAGCCTCAAGTTCATGATTATCTTTCTTTAGTTTCATAAACTTTCAAATTTGGAACTCAAGGTTCAAAACACATCAAATGACATCCAAATGTCGTCAAACTTTGCAGAAAGCACTCATATAATATTTAAGACTTGTACCGGGCGTCAGAACAAAAATACGAGCTTGATACCATGGTCTTTTAATCTATTTTCATTTAATAATTCCAGCAAAAATAATTTAACAGAAAAATTCATATCTTGGGCTCTAGGCCTCAGAATTCGACTCCAGACACATGCCCGAGTCCCATATTTTCCTACGGACCTTTCGGGACCGTCCGATCTCGGGTCCGGGTCCGTTTACCAAAAATGTTGACCAAAGTCAACTATATCAATATTAATATCAATTTTCTTCAAAGTTTTCATAGAATTCACATATTCTAGCACAAAATCTTTCCGGCTACATGCCCGGACTATGCACGAAAATCGAGGCAACATAAAAATAAGGTTTTCAAGGCCTCAAAAGCACGGGGCAAATGAGAAAAACAGGTGATGACCCTTTGGGTTGTCACACGGGCCCACATGATTGAAACTCGAAGTTCGAACCAAAATAAATTCACCCAATCATCTACAAGTTCAAATATGCCATTTGTTCATAAGTTCGACCCCAAAATGAGGTCTAGATCGCAATTCTTTAAAAATCCTAACTATACTCATTTCTCTAATTTTTCTACCCAGTTACACATATTTAGGCCTAGGAATTCAAATAGTATTGATGGAAAATGAGGAAAACGAGTTAAGAATCACTTACCCAACAAGTTTGATGAAAATCGCCCAAGAATCGCCCCAATAAGCTGTTTGGAGAAGAGAGCGTTGAGAGAAATGGGATTTTATCCCGTCTGTTCTATTTTTGCAGAACTTAAAATCACTGTGCAAATTTACTCTATGCGATCACAGGGCCTATGATGCGATCGCATAGAAGAAAATAAGGGGCAGAAAAATTACTCTATTCGATCGCGGAATAGTAATGCGATCGCATAGAAGAAAAAATAAGGGGTTGGACTTGCTCTATGCGATCTCAGGGACTGGTATACAATCGCATAGAAGGATTTCCGGGCCTCAAAATTTACTCTATGCGATCGCGTAGGGATAATGCGATCGCATAGAAGGATTTCCTGGACTTCACATTTACTTTATGCGATCGTGGGGTAATAATGCGATCGCATAGAACAAACTGGATGGCTACTAAATTAACTCTATGCGATCGCGAAGGACCTATGCAATTGCATAGAACAAATTAATGACTTCCCAATTAACTCTATGCGATCGCAGACATGCCTATGCGATCGCATAGAACAAAAACTTGGACACCAGCAACCAGCAAAAATACCATATTTTCGTAAGTCCAAAACATCCCATTATCTATCTGAAACTCACCCGAGCCCTCGGGGCTCCAAACCAAATATGTTCACTGACTCAAAAACATCCTACGAACTTGTTCGCATGATCAAATCGCCAAAATAACATCAAAATCCATAAATTGAGCCTTGAAACTCAAGAATTCTTTCAAAATTTCATAACTTCCAAAATTTGCAATTTAATGCCGAAACACGTCAAACGACATCCGTTTTCAACCAAATTTTACAGGAAGCGCTTAACCAATATATATGACTTGTACCGGGCGTCGAAACCAAAATACGAGGCTGATACCATTACTTTTTAATCAAATTTCAGTTTCTTTTTCCTTAAACATTTTCAGAATACAATTTAACAGAAAAATTCTTTTACCGGGGTTCTAGACCTCGGATTTCGATTCCGGGCATACCCCCGAGTTTCATATTTTTCTACGAATTTTGTGAGACCGTCAAATCATGGGTCCGGGTCCTTTTACCAAAAATGTTGACCAAAGTCAATCATATCAATATTAATATCAAAATTCTTCAAATATTTCACATATTTCATATATTTCAACATAAAAAATTCTCAGCTTCGCGCCCGGACTGCACACATAAATTGAGGCAACTATAAATGTGATTTTCAAGGCCTCAGAAGCTCGAAATGATTGAGAAAATAAGTGATGACCCTTTGGGTCGTCCCAAGTAAGAGCACTTAATGCTTGGGTCGGGTTCAGGGGTTCTCAAGGTTCTAGTACTAGTGATTGTTTACAACTAAATGAGCTTGAACTTTATTTGGCACGATAAATTAAGGAAGTGAATCACGACGGCTCCTTTAATATTTTGGAATAGTGGAAGGACAAATAAAATCACTTTTCGATTCTTTCAAGGATGGCTCGAGACATTTTAACCATTCAAGTTTTAACAGTGGCATCAGATAGCGATTTCAGTCAAGCAAGACTTCAACTCGATGATTATAGAGCATCTATGAGGGAGAGCTTGAAAAATCAATACTTGTCAGAGACTGGATCGTTCCTAACGAAGAAATTTTGGACTTTCTGAATCACAACCAGAGGTAGACGAAGTTTACGAAGAAATGCTAGCTGAACTTGCGGAGGATGCAGCTTCGCTCGGAAGTGGTGACGAACAAGCGTCTTTTTCGCCACCACCAACCGGAATTCCTCCGAAACTTGAAGGATTTTTGAAATTTGTAAGAGATACCATGTAAAATTAATATGTAACTTTATTTTGGCACATCTCGATTAATTTCTCTTTCTTTTCAATGGTGGTATTAACACCTTGTTGTTCTCATTCCATGGGGGGAGGAAGACTAAGAAAGATATTGCTATATTTTGTTAATGCTAAAATAAAATTGTAACGCATTTATTTTAATATCTCTTTACAATATTTTTCTGTTTAAATTTGAATTCACAATTTTATAAATATACTTTTTACAAGGAATTGCCTTAGATAACAATTTTTAAAAAAATTAGAAATTAACCGTTGGGCCCACTTAAACCCACATAGGCCAACATAGGCCAGGCTACTTAGCCCGGGATTATTAGTTCGTGGTTTCGGGTCGGGTCCTACTTAGGACTAGCCCACGAAGCCTGTGCCTCACTTAGGACCATCCCATGAGGCCCGTTTAGGCCCGGCCCGACCCACATACAGCCTTAGTTCGGCTGAATTTAATAGTTTTAGTCCTAACCATGTATTTTCTTTAAAGAAAATTAGCATAAATATATAAATTATTATTTTAAAACTCAATAAATTAATAAAATTAGAATTTTGAACTTAATGAGTTTTATAACAACTCTATCATGTTGTCATTAGTTAAAACGTTAAGTTCCAAGTCTTTAAACTGGGAATAAATATTGGAGAGTTCATCATTAGGAAGACAACAATGGTTGGAGCATTGTCCCTTATTATAGAACTCTGGGTCACTTTCAGAAGATCAAATATAATCTTCTTCCTGAAGTACTCTCAAGACTTCACTGGTTGAAGACTCGTGGCCTGATTCATAATCAGAGTTCTCCGGAGAAGAATTTAGGAGAATTTTATAAAGAGAATCTTTAATATTCTCATCTAGATCAAGTTCTTTAATTTTGTCCTTGATCCTGCAATCTTTTGCATAATGGCCTACTCGTCCGCATTTGTAGCAGGCTTGAGGGCTTTTTGCTTTAACAAAACCCTTTCTGGCTTTATGAAAAGCCTTCCTTCTTTGGGTCTTATCGCGCCTTTTTTCAGGCGAACCCTTTCTCCTTCTGAAGTCCTTATTCTTATGAGACTTCTTCCTTTTTGAAGGAATATCAATGGCGAACTATTCACAAAATTCGCCTAATTGTTGTCTCTCAGTGAGACGAAGTTTCTTAATTTCTTGGCTTAGCTTTATTTCATAACAAAGAGCTAAACCTTTCTGAATGCATACACTAATAAGTTTACCATATGAGTAAGCATCATAAGCAATACTCATCTGTGATGACTCGGCCTGCCATCATGTGAGTTATCACCCCGTTACTCCCGTTATATGCTTGTTAATGTTGCAATATGCATTTTGGGTAAGTTTGAGTCAATCCGGGTTGAGTTTGGTTCAAATTGAGACAAATAGTCTCTTAGAAGAAGGAATAGTTGGGAAAAGTCAACTGGAGTTGACTATTTAGTTAGAGGGATTGGAATCGGGTTCTGATGATTCGGGTGGTTCTGGGAGGTGATCTGTGACTTAGGGGAGCGATCGGAATTGAATTTGGAGGTCCGGTGTAGAAATAGGCTTGAATTGGCTAAGGTTGAATTTTTGACGAAATGCGAACGGTAGGTAAAATTTTGATCCGGGGGTCAGAATGAAATTCCGACAATTCCTGTAGCTTCGTCATGTGATTTTGGATATGTTCGCAAATTTTCAGGTCATTCGGACGTCATTTGGTCGGGTTTTTGATTGAATGTTAGTTTCGAAAGTTTTGAGGAAACTTAAGCTTGAATCCGTGTGTAATTGGTGATTTTGATGTTTATGATAGTGTTTTTATGATTGGAACAAGTTTGTATCGTGTTTTGGAGTATGTTGGTGGTTTTCATTGGGGTCCCGGGGCCTCGGGGTGAATCCGAACCATCATCCGGCATTTTTTGAACATGGAAAACCTGCATAAAATTGCAGGTCAGTGCAGCAGGAATTTTGCCTTCGCATTCACGTGGAGGCAGTCGCGTTCGCGAAGGCCAAGGCAGCTAAAGCATCACGTTCTCATGAGGAAGAGTCGCGTTCGCGAAGGAGAAGCAGGCGAAGCCTCGCGTTCGCGTGAGAACCTACGCGTTCGCGTAGAAGAAACCCGGCGGCTGGGGGAATGAACTTCGCGGACGCGTGACTGGGCGTCACGTTCGCGATGGGTGATTTGGGCAGAGCATCGCGTTCTCATGAGGGACATCGCGAACGCGTAGAACAAAAGTCCCAGGCAGTGAATTTAAAACCAGAACATTTCATATACGGGTTTCATTCATAAACCCCCCATTGTTGAGCCCTAGAGAGAGAAAGTGACGGGAAATAGCTGGGAGATCATCGGGATATTATCGGAGGTAAGTTTTGTGGCTTAATTACGCGCTTTTATCATGAAATCATTGATTATTTCTATGAAAATGGAAGATTAAAGGTGGGTTTTAGTCCTAGGCCTAAAATTGTAGAAAAACATCGATTTGTGTGGGCAAATGGAGTCCAAATTTGGTAAATTTTATATGCCTAGACTCGTATTGAGACGAGGGTTCCGAATATGTAACTTTTGTAATTTTTCAACAAGCGCACCAAAAGTCGGGTTTTGACAACTTTGTGGGTTTTGATGCAAATTGGGTTATTTCGAATGGGTTGCGTGAATTTGGCATATATTGATGTATTATCATTTATTTTGAGCAGATTTGGCATCCGAGGAGATTGATTTGCGGGGCAAGCGCAAGTCGGACTGAGGCTTCTACCGGTTCGAGGTGAGTGGTGATAGTAAATAATATACTGAGGGTTTGAAACCCCGTACTAGCACTTCACAGTGCTATGTTGAGAGGAGATACGCGTCTTATGATGGGCGTGGTGACATTGTTATTGGGGGTTTGGACTTGGTCCTTCCCGGCTTGTAGAATACTGTGTATTATGACCGTTAATGAGATTATAACTGTGTAATTGGGCTAATAGCCATGTTTGGGGCCTTGTGCCGATCTGTAGATCATTAGGGGACTTGTAGAGCTACGTGACCCTTATATCGTGTTGGAAACTTACACTCAGCCGTAAAACTAGCCGAATAGCCTATTAAGAGTCGGTACTAGATATGTACTGTGAGAGATAGATTACTTAGGGTGGAAACTCCCTGAATTAGCTGAGTGGGCCTAAAAGGCCAATCATATACTAATTGGGACAGGTCGAGGACTCGCTATAGGTATATATATATATATATATATATATATATATATATATATATATATATATATATATATATATATATATATATATATATATATATATATATATATATATATGCCTTTATTGGATCGGGCTGCACACCGCAGCGAGTATATATATTGGATCGGGCTGCACGTCGCGGTAGTATATATATTGGATCGGGCCGCACGCCGCAGCGATATAAATATATTGGATCGGCCGCACGCCGCAACAGTATATATATATTGGATTGGGCCGCACGCCGCAGCAGTATAAATATATTGGATTGGGCTATACGCCGCAGCGAGTATATAATATTGGATCGGGCCGCACGCCGCGAGCGATATATATATATATATTGGATCGGGCGCACACCGCAACAGTATATAATATTGGATCGGGTTGCATGCCGCAGCAGTATATATATGTTGGATCGGACTGCACGGTGTGATATTATTGTGCTTGGGCTGTAGGAGCCCCTCCGGAGTCTATATACACCCCCAGTGAGCGACGTCGACGTTAAATGGAACGGGCTGCGTGCCACAGCGGTATATGTATTGGAGCGGGCTGCACGCCGCAGCATTATACTTATTCATATACTTATACATACTTAAATACTCATACATTATAGACATATGTATATATCTTCACATATTGAGATGGTTTTACACCGTAGAGGTATGAGTGAGGATTTGGTCAGTGTGGGATCATGTTGAGATAGATATGGACTAGAGATCAGAGTACTCATAGTAGTGACGACTTACCTATGGGGGTTTGCCTTAGAACTGTTTAGTGACAGTACAGGAGTTCTTGCTTTCAGTTATTGTTTGTTATTATTACTCACTGAGTTGAAATATACTCACCCCACTCCCCTGCACTTTTTGTGCAGATGCACAGGTGTCCGAGAGCAGTTGAGTTATTGTAGCTGCTGATCCTTATCTACTTTTGCGGAGACTACGAGGTAGCTGCTGGCGTCCGCAGAACCTGTTTTCTCCTTCTTTATCATTCTGTTGTTTTCATCTTGTAGAGACTTGTTTGTACTAGGATGTTTATTCTGTAGAGGCTCAGTCTCGTGACACCACGATTTGGTTGGGACCGTATTTTGTATGTTTCTACTATTACGTTTATGATTTTGATATGGACACTTGTTGTTTAAGTTTAACTTGATTAATTAGAATTAATAATTGGCTGGTTTAATAGATAATATGGTTGGGCTTGCCTAACATTGTGTTGGGCGCCATCACGACCAGGGATTGGGTCGTGACAAGTTCGTATTAGAGCCTAGGTTAACAGGTCTCGTGAGTCATGAGCCGGTTGGTAGAGTCTCATGGATCGGTACAGGGACGCCTGTACTTATCCTCGGGAGGCTGCAAACCTTTTAGGAAAGCTTCAAATTCTTGAAATTCTTATCGTGCGTACTTGTTTCAGCTTGAGGTATGATTCTTGAAATTCCTTTTGCACGTTGATGTGCGCACTCGAGTGCTTAGTGATAAATTTACCTTAATGGCTTATGATTCCCCAATCGAGGGATGAGATATAATCTCTGTGAGTTCATGTTGGGCCAGTCTGGAGGACTTGAGGCTGGATCCTTGTCTATGGCTTGAGCACCGGGGTGCTAATTTCGCGAGACGGTATTATGAAATTCATGCGATTAGTATTGATCTTAATTGTGAACATGGCAGTTTGATAATGGGTGAGCTGCAAGGTATTCAATCCTTATTGTGATCTGTTACGTAGCCCTAGTTATGGGCATGGTGAGTATGTTCATGTTCCTTAGTGGAAAGGTAAAGTGCATTACGTGTGGTAGTATGAGTTCAGACGCAGGAAGACCAAATTGGTTGTGCTAGGTGTATCACGGTGAAAGGTATATGTGTTATGATTTGAGCAGGTGCAGCGCATGTTTATGTACAAAAGCTGAGGATATAATTTGTGTAGTATTGAGATTTATGTTGTTGATATGCATTGTGATGTCTTGTCGAGTTGCGGATGTATTGTTAGGATGATTTTGGTGATTCGCTGGCAGGTGGATAGGCCAAATTACAAAGGAAACTCTATTGAAATTTCTGGAAAATTTGGGGCTTAGAAAATAGTTCTATCACCGGGAGAATAGGCTTAAGTGGTGTGTGTATAAATGCAAGAGTTGCAAAAGAGTTAAGATGTGTGATGATTCGAATCTCCGCCGAAGCTTGTAAATGACTTGAGTTTAGTCTAACTAGAACATGGTGGTATCATTTGAGTAAGAATGCTATGAGTGGCTGAAAGTGCTTGGATGTATGGCTCCGAGCCAAGTTGGGGAGGTTGTTATTGATTAACTGATTGCACTATTGTGTGCTATGTTGGTCCTGTCTCTGGGTATGCTGGGAAATTTTGATAAAGGTTATGGTGCTTCGTAGATGTGAAGAAATACTAGGATGTTGTGAACTTATATTGGTAAAGAATGTTCGGTGTATAGAAAAGGAAGTTAGCTAATTGTATCTGTATGTAATCATGTTCTTCGGTGTCAGAGTTCTAGCCAGGCACGAGTGGTTCTATTCAATAAGACAGTTGAATTACAGCTGAATAAGGGTGAATGACGCCCGAGAATTGTTTTACGGTGTTCAAGATTTTGCTTGTAACGGTAAGGTGTCTTAAGATTGGGTATGTGGCTAAAGACGGTGGTTTCGTTAGAAGGGATCAAGACTTGTGTTATATTATGTGAATGATGTGGATTCTATGTAATCCGTATTGGAAGGTAATGATAACGAATTCAAATCGCAGGAAGTTCTTCAAAATAATGTATTATAGAATGTGGTACTTCTGGGGAACATTGAGAGGGTATTCAGTAGCCTATGTGTTTTAGACTGTGTGTTCTTACGTACGAGTCTCGTTTGGTAACATGAGTTGATGTATTATGGTGCTACAGTAATGGCTAATATTAAATTAAGGATGAATTAGAAAGGAAACTGGGAAAATGGATCAACTTGTTAATAAAACGAAACGGTATGATAAGGAATACGATTAATTCTTGGTATGTGATTGAAGTAATGGGTCTTGCAGATATTGTGTAACTCGATATGGGTATAAGGACTCAGTCCTGGCAGTTTAACTTATGCAATGTAATTGGGAGAAAGAGTTTATGATGTGTTTTACCGTGGTTTGAAAATAAGTGTAGTTTTCCTATTGGTATGCAAGGTCTGGAATGGGCAATGAGTTTTCTCTATATGGGATCATGAAAGTTCTTGACTGGTTGAGTGCGCCGATGTTTGCGGCGTAGAAAAGGAATATGAATTTCCATGTTATCTTAGTGTGGTATGGTATATGCGATGTGTTATGGAAAGTTGATAATAGCATATTCAAGGCTTTGAGATTTGTTCATAATATATGGGAAGTCATTAAAATTATTGAGTAGCGCAGGCAGCTGCATGTCACGGCCCGGATTTTTCCCCAACATCGGGATCGTGATGGCGCCTACTCGTGGTAGCTAGGCAAGCCACTATATTCATACTATCCTGTTTTTAACACAATTTTTTTTATTAAATAAATGCGAAATACTTTATCGAAATAGAAATAACTAATTACAATATGAAAATCATACTGAAATCCTCTACCCAAGACGTGGAGTCACAAACTCACGAACTACTATGGAATACTACACATAAAAGTCTGAAGGAAATATAACATAATTCTGTTTGTCTCGGAACAAAGAGACTACAGCTAATAACATAAATAAAGAGAGAGACGCCGGGCTTGCGGACGTCTGCAAGCTACCTCGGTCTCAAATATGATCAACTCCCACGCAATCTATTTACTGCTGCTGCTGCTCCTGATCGTAACCTGGACCTGTGCAAAAACGCACAGAAGTGTAGTATCAGCACAACCGACCCCATGTGCTGGTAAGTGCCTGGCCTATCCCGGCGAAGTAGTGACAAGCCTAGGACCAGACACCCACATAAACCTGTGCAATTCAATATATATATGTGTACCACAAAATAACAAGAATAATCAAATATTAACACAATAAGGAATATCTTAAAGAATTCAACAATTAACTACAGTTAATAAATTCACAAGGAAAAACAAAGTATAATGTAAACACAGGTAATATCAATTCAAGAAATAGCAAGCAGATTGCACGGCATCACCCTTCGTGCTTTTACTCTCATCCTCACCAAATAAACAAATAAAGTACACGGCATCACCCTTCGTGCTTTTACTCTCATCCTCACATCCATAGTACGGCATGATCCTTCGTACATGGTTCAATAACGGGGCACGGCATGATCCTTCGTGCATAATCAATAAATAAACATGGCACGGCATTAACCTTCGTGCATAAATAAATAAACATGGCACGGCATCACCCTTCGTGCATTATCACTCTTCTTCACCCAAATAACAATCACAGTTAAGGGCAAAGAAAGAAACAGTAATTCATAAACCGTCCCATCAAGGGCAATCAATAAGTATCTTCACAACAAGTCCCAACAAGGGAGAACAATAACAACTCATCTGTAATATATCTCAAATAATCATTTTTCAACGACTCACGGTCATACTAGACGCCAGTGTGTATGGATGCTCGTCACCACAGCCCATACACCGCACTCGATCACATAACACATAGCACATAATCCTATTCCCTCAAGCTAGGATAGAACAAATACTTACCTTGAATGCTTATGAACAATTCACTCCGTGGAAATGTCTTTTTCTTTCAAATTTGGCTCCAATCCAATCGTATCTATACACAATTGATTTAATATCATCAATACTACTCAACAAACTAATTCTTAAGACCAAGTACAACTTTTACAACATTCTGCCCGGAATAGTGAATTTCAACCCCGGGCCCACATGGTCGGAACTCGGGGTTAGGACCAAAATCCGGTTACCCATCCCCCCACGAGTTCATGTATATGATTTGTTTCAAAATCGGACCTCAATTCAAGGTCCAATTCCCCAATTTATGAAAAACCCTATTTTCTAACAAAAACAAGAATTCTACCATGAAAATCTTTGATTTCTTATGAAAAACATGTTTAATGATGTTAGGAATTGAAAGAATTAAGTAAAAAGTGACTTACAATCGTTTTGATGAAGAAGAAATCCGTGAAGAATCGCAAATGGGTGTTTTTGTTTTGTAAAAAGCGAAGAAATGAACTTAAAATCGTGTTTTACAGGTCTCCGTGTTCGCATTTGCGAACATGGGTTCGCAATTGCGAACCCCGACCAATTTCTGGAGTTTGAAAAATAAGCTAAGGCTGGGAAGTTCGCATTTGCGAACATTTGTTCGCATTTGCGAACACTGGTAGACAAAGGGATGTTCGCATTTGCGAACAAATGTTCGCATTTGCGAACACATGCTGTATAAGGCAGTGTTCGCATTTGCGAACAATGGTTCGCATTTGCGAACATAGGCAGCACTGGGGACCTTCGCAAATGCGAACAATTGTTCGCATTTGCGAACAAGGCTGGCTTCGCATTTGCGATAAAGGTTCGCATTTGCGAGCCTTGCCTTACACCGTCCCCTTCGCAATTGCGAGAAATTCTTCGCAATTGCGAAGCCAACAGCTGGGTGAAAAACCAGCAGTTCAAAAATTCAGAATTTCATCCAACGGCCTATCAAATCTTTACCCGAGCCCCCGGGCTCCAAACCAAACATGTACATAACCTCAAAAACACATTATGAACTTGTTCGTGTGATCACATCGCCAATATCACTTCGTTTTAATCAAATCAAGCCTCAAACTCATGATTTTCATACTTTTGATTTTCAAAACTTCTTAACTTGGAACTCAAGGTCCAAAACATCTCAAACGACATCCGAATGTCACCAAACTTTACAGAAATCACATATATAATATTTAAGACTTGTACGGGGCGTCGGAACCAAAATACGAGCCCGATACCAAGGTCAATTAATTTATTTCCTTTAACAATTACATCAAAAACAATTTCATAGAAAAATTCATAACTTGGGCTCTAGGCCTCAGAATTCGACTCCGGACACATGTCCAAGTCCCATATTTTCCTACGGACCTCTCGGGACCATCCAATCTCAATTCCGGATCCGTTTACCAAAAATGTTGACCGAAGTCAACCATATCAATATTAATATCATTTTTATCCAAATTTCTCATAGAACTCATATTTTCTATCACAAAATCTTTCCGGCTACATGCTCGGATCGTGCACGTAAATCGAGGCAACATAGAATGAGGTTTTCAATGCCTCAGAAGCTCGAAATGATTAATTAAATAAGTGATGACCCTTTGGGTCGTCACACTTGCAGGCGTCCGCAGGACCCGTTGTCTCTTCTATCTATGCTTTTCATTCTGTTATCTCATGTAATCAAAAGGGCAAGGTAATGTAAACTGATAATATCTAGTGGTATTGTGGTATCCTCTTGTTGGATTGGCGGTGATGATTGAGTTGTTGATGGCATAGGGAAATTTCTGAATGGCTTTCGTGGTATGAATGGATGCTTGATGTGTGTTATGTATTTGTACAGTGGAGAGTGGAATCAGGCATAGTGATTCATGTGTTATATATGTGTTGGAGACTAGAAGTTCTCTTAATCCGCTTACGCAGTGGTGGTATGTCCTGTGTATCGACACCGTTTAGCGAATATTGGAAATTGGAAGCCCTAATGGCTCCCTCATTACTTGATATGACGAATTTGAATAATGATATATGAATACGGACTGGTTGTCATAAGTAAGGTTGTCTAGACTAATGTGATATTGACTGTATCAGAGAAATGTCACAACTACGTGGAAGAGCGCATCAGATCATGCTCCAGCAGGGTAGATGTACCCTAGGGCCGGCGGACGGCTGGTAGGTATTGCTTTGTCAATTGGGCCTTTGTGGCGGATGTCAGTATAGAGGTATCTACCATTGATTCAGTTCCAGTATTGAGGAACTTTGTCAGATGCGTTTCATGTGGCCGAGCTTGAGGCTATACATATGTTTGTTGCAGCGAGCAACTTGACTTAATATGCATTCCTTTTTTTCTAGATTATGCGTGGATCGGGTGGCACGCCGCCACATGTGTAGTATCTGGATCGGGTGGCACGCCGCCACATGTATGGTATCAGGATCGGGTGGCACGCCGCCACAGGTATGGTATCTGGATCGGGTGGCATGCCGCCACAGGTATGTTATTCGAACGGGTTGCTCGTCGCAACAGTGTGGCATGGAAAATATAGCTTCCTATATGCTACCCAGTATACAATACTTCCTAGCTTCTGAGGAATAGTCCGTATTGGGTATCGCTCGGGGAATGGCACATCGGTTGTGTCCATTCAGGATTAGATAGCATATATTAAATGTATCACCGCGTGTGAGATTGATTTCTTGAGTTCAGACCTAAATATGTGCGTGGATGATCGTTCTGAGCATGGTGACTTGAGGTGCTTCAAGAGTAATAGTGTTTGGATAGAATCGGGAGCTGTGGCAAGGCCACGTGGTGTTATGACCTTTCGATGAGGATTCAGGTACTCTAATTCTATGATGTGAGACGAGATCTCAGTTATGTGTTGTGATGGTATTGAGGAATTTGAATTATAGCTCTTCGTGTGAGTCTGTTGTCATACTTCGAGTGTGTTCAGATCATTCTTATTGGAGCTTGTGTTGTGCTCGTCGCGGCTTAGGCCAGTGTTGAGGTGTCGTATCACCAGTATGGTATGTTATAATCGAAATGATCGCTTGAGTCATTAATGAGTACGAGCATATTTGATCCCGGTTCGTTAGAAAGGTAATATCGAGGTTTGGCTCCGAAATCTATTGTGGTATCAGTTAAAAGGGGAAATGGATTCATGAATGGTTGACCCGAGAGATGGGTTCGGTATATCGCGTGCTTCAGCTGTCCGTGGGCAGGAGAGGAAGGTGCTGGAATAAGACTCTATCTAATGAGAGAGGTTTTTCTGCTAGTATTTGATCATGGTGGCCATTGTTGTGATTAGAGACCATCGTCCCGAGCGATTCGGTTGTTTGATACATCATGTGATCTCACCCGAGGTAGCAAGTATGGGCTATTACACATGGATCATGTGTATTCTGAGTATAGGCATGAGATTCGGATTTGGTATGTGATCTCGGAAAGTGCAATTTGGTCTATGGTGTGGATGGGCTGTGAGATTTCCAGCTATAGTGTGTACCGGACTTATATGAGATAGAGTGACGTGGGATCGCCCCGAATATATGCTTGGTAAGGTCATTCAGCTATTGGGTTACTTCCAGTAAACCTCTTGGTCCGCTCAAGGATGAGCGTTTGCTTAAGTTGGGGAGAATGTGATGACCCGGCCCGTCATCATGTGAGTTATCACCCCGTTACCCCCGTTATATACTTGTTAATGTTGCAATATGCATGTTAGGTAAGTTTGAGTCAATCCGGGTTGAGTTTGGTTGAAATTGAGACAAATAGTCTCTTAGAAGAAGGAATAGTTGGGAAAAGTCAACTGGAGTTGACTATTTAGTTAGCGGGCTGGGAATCGGGTTCTGATGATTCAGGTAGTTCCGGAAGGTGATTTGTACTTAGGGGAGCGATCGGAATTGAATTTGGAGGACCGGTATAGAAATAGGCTTGAATTGGTTAAGGTTGAATTTTTGGCGAAATCCGAGGTGAGATTTTGATCCGGGGGTCAGAATGGAATTCCGACAATTCTTGTAGCTTCGTCATGTGATTTTGGATATGTCCGCAAATTTTCAGGTCATTCGAAAGTCATTGGTCGGGTTTTTGATTGAATGTAAGTTTCGGAAGTTTTGAGGAAACTTAGGCTTGAATCCGTGTGTAATTGGCGATTTTAACGTTTAGGATGGTGTTTTTATGATTGGAACAAGTTCGTATCCTATTTTGGAGTATGTTGGTGGTTTTCGTTTGGGTCCCGGGGGCCTAGGGGTGAATCCGGACCATCATCCGGCTTTTTTTGAACATGGAAAACCTGGAGAAAATTGCAGGTCAGTGCAGCAGGAATTTAGCCTTCGCGTTCGCGTGGAGGCAGTCGCGTTCGCGAAGGCCAAGGGAGCTAAAGCATCGCGTTCGCGTGAGGAAGAGTCGCATTCGTAAAGGAGAAGCAGGCGAAGCCTCGCGTTCGCGTGAGAACCTATGCATTCGCGTAGAAGAAACCCGACGGCTGGGGGAAATGAACTTCGCGGACGCGTGACTGGGCGTCGCGTTCGCGATGGGTGATTTGAGCAGAGCATCGCGTTCGCGTGAGGGACCTCGCGAACGCGTAGAACAAAAGTCTCAGGCAGTGAATTTAAAACCAGAACATTTCATATACGGGTTTCATTCATAAACCCCTCATTGTTGAGCCCTAGAGAGAGAAAGTGACGGGAAATAGCTGGGAGATCATCAGGATATTGTCGGAGGTAAGTTTTGTGGCTTAATTACGCGCTTTTATCATGAAATCATTGATTATTTCTATGAAAATGGAAGATTAAAGGTGAGTTTTAGACCTAGGCCTAAAATTGTAGAAAAATACCGATTTGAGTGGGCAAATGGAGTCCGAATTTGGTAAATTTTATATGCCTCGACTCGTATTGAGATGAGGGTTCCGAATATGTAACTTTTGTAATTTTCGAGAAGCGCACCAAAAGTCGGTTTTGACAACTTTGTGGGTTTTGATGCAAATTGGGTTATTTCGAATGGGTTGCGTGAATTTGGCATATATTGATGTATTATCATTGATTTTGAGCAGATTTGGCATCCGAGGAGATTGATTTGCGGGGCAAGCACAAGGTGGACTAAGGCTATTACCGGTTTGAGGTGAGTGGTGATAGTAAATAATGTTCTGAGGGTTTGAAACCCCGTACTAGCACTTCACAGTGCTATGTTGAGAGGAGATACGCGTCTTGTGATGGGCGTGGTGACATTGTGATTGGGGGTTTGGACTTGGTCCTTCCCGGCTTATAGAATACTATGTATTATAACCGTTAATGAGATTATAACTATGTAATTGGGCTAATAGCCATGTTTGGGGTCTTGTGCCGATCTGTAGATCATTAGGGGACCTGTAGAGCTAGGTGACCCTTATATCGTGTTGGAAACTTACACTCAGCTGTAAAACTAGCCGAAATAGCCTATTAAGAGCCGGTACTAGATGTGTACTATGAGAGATAGATTAATTAGGATGGAAACTCCCTGAATTAGCTGAGTGGGCCTGAAAGGCCAATCCTATACTAATTGGAACAGGTCGAGGACCTGTTTTGAGGTATTATATATATATATGCCTATATTGGATCGGGCTGCACGCCGCAGCAGTGTATATATTGGATCGGGCTGCACGCCGCAGCAGTATATATATTGGATCGGGCTGCACACCGCAGCAGTATAAATATATTAGATCGGGCTGCATGCCGCAGCAGTATATAATATTGGATCGGGCTGCACGCCGCAGCGGTATAAATATATTGGATCGGGCTGCACGCCGCAGCGAGTATATAATATTGGATCTGGCTGCACGCCGTAGTAATATATATATTGGATCGGGCTGCACGCCGCAGCAGTATATAATATTGGATCGGGCTACACGCCACAGCAGTATATATATGTTGGATCGGACTGCACGCCGTAGTATTATTGCGCTTGGGCTGTAGGATCCCCTCCGGAATCTGTATACACCCCCAGTGAGCGCTGTCGACGTTAAATGGAAGGGGCTGCGCGCCGCAACTGTATATGTATTGGAGCGGGCTGCACGCCGCAGCATTATACTTATTCATATACTTATACATACTTAAATACTCATACATTATAGACATGCGTATATATCTTCACATATTGAGATGGTTTTACACCGTAGAGGTACGAGTGAGGATTTGGTCAGTGTGGGCTCATGTTGAGATAGATGTGGACTGGAGATCGGAGTACTCATAGTAGTGATGACTTACCTGTGAGGGTTTTACCTTAGAACTGTTTAGTGACAGTACAGGAGTTCTTACTTTCAGTTATTGTTTATTATTGTTACTCACTGAGTTGAAATATACTCACCCCACTCCCCTGCACTTTTTGTGCAGATCCACAGGTGCCCGAGAGCAGTTGAGTTGTTGTAGCTGCTGATCCTTATCTACTTTTGCGGAGACTAAGAGGTAGCTGCTGGCGTCCGCAGAACCTGTTTTCTCCTTCTTTATCATTTTGTTGTTTTCATCTTGTAGAGACTTGTTTGTACTAGGATGTTTATTCTGTAGAGGCTCAGTCTCGTGACACCACGATTTGGTTGGGACTATATTTTGTATGTTTCTACTATTACGTTTATCATTTTGATACGAACACTTGCTGTTTAAGTTTAACTTGATTAATTGGAATCAATAATTGGCTGGTTTAATAGATAATATGGTCTGGCTTGCCTAGCATTGTGTTGGGCGCCATCACGACTAGGGATTGGGTCGTGACATCATCCCTGTGCCTCTAAGGACTTTTCTAATCCTCTCAGCAAATAAGGGAGGAAGACCATCTATGAATTTAGCCTTCCAGTGAGTACTATTACTCTCTGGTAATTCCATCACTCTTGATAAGAAAACATCTTTATACCATATAAAAGATGTGAGGGTTGGACACCTCAAATTTTGAAGCATAGTCCTAATAGTTTCACTATTATCAGACCATCTTCCAGAAAAGTGTTCTATAATATTAAGAACTAATTAATAGACTGCATTTTGAACAGTCTTATCTCCCTCTACCTTTTTCGCTTTCATTATTTCATTACGTTGGTCTTGAGTGAGATAATTATCCCACCAGCCTTTAAGCTGACCAGTAAATCCAGCATTAAGTATTTCTGCTATTGTTTTATCTGCATTATTATTAACTTTGCATATGGTACTGTACATAAGCATTCTATGTACCATTGTATAGATCTGTCTTTCAGCAAGACCATCAATATTCCACTCAAATATACCAGACCCACTATAACCTTGGTGGTAGTGGTCATTATCAAGTTCTTCTAAAAGAACATCCTGAGGGGTTGGTCTAGGATAATAGAACATCCTTTGGTAGGGTTTACGAGCATATTTTTCAGAGATTTTACTAATCTCATCATTTACCTGAATTTCTTTACCTTTATCAGGTTTATGCTCTAAAGTTAAAGGACTAGCCTTAAACTCTCCAAACTTCATAGTAAGAAGTTCTTCTAGATCATTAAGACTTTTGGTTTTAAAGTCTTTTACCTCCGGTGGAGGTTGGATGCTGGTAGTAGCTATTTGCTCTTTACCTTTATCCTCCTTATGATAAATCTTTTGGACCTCTGCTATATGCTTGTCCAATTTCTCTTGAATTGCAATAACATGTTCCCCCAGAATACTAACATACATATTAGTATAATTATTCTGAGTAAGCATAGTATTCAGGTTTTTAGCAGTAATTGCTGCCACGTCATTTTCAAATAATTTCGAAAATGCAGTAAAATAAACAAGTTTGTCCTTTTCCCTCATTTGAAAAGATTGTTGGGGTGGAAAAAATGATTTAGTGGTTTTGCCACCAGTAAGCATATAATCTCTTTCTAGAACAGAGATATAGTTATAAATATGTTTAGACATAAACCAAGGAACAAAAGCAATAATTTTGTTCTTTTGGCTAATATCTGTATAAAAATCATTTCTAAAGAATTGTATTAAATCACTAGTCATGTTTTCATGAAACCATTTTCTGAAGACAGCCCATCTGGGTTTTAGAAATTCTTCTAAAATTAGTTTTCTTGCCGGTGAACCCGGACTAAAATCTATTTTGTTTTCAGACATCATTAATACCATTGGAAAAATCCATTTTGGAAGGAGTGGGTTCAAGATCTGAATTAATCTTGACGATATTATCTTGACCAATTTTTATACTATCAATTCTATTATTTTCTCTAATTTGAGACGTGGAAGCTCTAGATGGAAAATCTACCACATAATCAATTGGAGAAATATAAGAAGAATTTGATCTAGTTAATCTAGACGATAAACTAATATTATCAGTCAGAATAGGTTCATTGAACCTAATCTTTACTGTGGCATCTCAGGTTTGTTCGATTTCTGTTACCTTAGTATTGCCAGTATTTCGAGGGGCAACTGCTTCCTCTATGACCCATTCTTTTGGGAAATTAATTTAATCCTATTTGATAGGTCTTCTGGTAGTTACTTTGGATTTACCAAAGTTGGTTTCTATAAGAATAATTTCATTTTTGAAATCCATAATTTTGCACATAGGATTTAATGTATATAAAGGTTTAAAATAAATCATATAACATATACATATTACTTCTGTACCAGGCAAGTAATCATAACCATGTAATTTAATGCTAAGTATTAAAGTATTTAACGGGTTCTCATCATTAAGAGAAATATGTAAATTCGAATAAGCATTAAAATAAACAGGGCCATAAGCTAAACTGGTTTGCACAGTCCCTATTAGAGAATTTTTCCAGTTCTGGTTTCTGCCATCTCTGAGAGCTGCTATAAAGCTTTCAAGTAAGCCTCTTAAAGTAAGTGGATTGAAGGCGACTTGTATTAAACCAATATGTATAAATCTATGTAAATCCCTATAAGGGGCAAAATCACTTTCAGATAATAATCTGAAAGTAGCATGATCACTATTTACTGTGATAGTTTCTTCAGTAGTTTTAACTACCTGTTTTAATCCAATTTTTTCAAAAGTACCTAATTGGTATATTATCTTAGGTTTGACTAGTGGTATAGTCCATTTATTAAGAAGGTCTAATTGTTGGGGCATTTCATACTCCTCTTTCCTACTATTTTTAACAGTAGTCTTCTTCCTAATGATATTTATTAAGAAAATAGTGTTAAACTTAGCTTCTACAGTTACTAAGCAGCATGGCTCTGATACCAAGTAGTTACAGGATCGCTTCTAATGAGGCAGGAATAAATTACAAGAACTTGAGTCCTGGCTAAATTCAAATCTCTAGGTAAACCTTAAACAATGGTGCTCCACACAACCTTATAAACGACTACTTGTCTGAAACGGGTTTCACGAGCACCACCAGTTAGGTTAGCCTAACCAAGGTTTACTATTGAAATTAGCAACTGCCTGATCTATATAATTCTTAACCTAATACCTCATTAGGGTGATACAGTAAACAATTAGTCACAACGACAATTTGTCAATAATCGAGGGGTCCTTTTATTAAAGTTATTTGTCTTCATTACCCCGAATTCAATGATGGGGCCTTCAATAATTCAAGCTTTTTCTTTTCCTTTTCCTTTTTTCTTTTCTGAAGATTCTTCAGCATTTTCCTTTAGCTTTTCAAGGAAGCCTTCTAATTCATCAATATTTACATCTGCCTCCGAGGTGGTTTGAGCTTCCCCTGCTACATATTCTTTATTGTTGGAAATATTATCCAAATAAGCCATGGATATATCATCATTGATTTCCATTCCGAAATTCTTTGCTAATTCCTTTTTTATTTCTTCGAAATATGAAGCCAGAATTTCTTTTTTGGAGATAGCTCCCTTCTTCATTTGAAGATTCTTTGTGATAACATCAAAAGGGCTTGATTTATTCTCAGAAGCATTTGCTTTGTCCATCTTTACATATTCTTCTAACTTGTCTTGGATTTGTTGAATTAATTCCTCACCAAATAGTTTGCCCAGGGGTCTGTCTGGAGTAGCTTGGTCCAGAATTTATTATAAAAAATTCTTTGAAGGTAAGGAATACCTTCTTCAGTACAACTACATTGGACATCCCATTTCATAATCCATGGGATTGAAAATTCTACAAAAAAAATACATTAAAGCAATTCTATCATAAAAGATATTATCTTTTTGTAATAAAATTATCCTGGAAGATATATTGTTACACTCCATATTTTCGTACATGAAAATACGCCATAAATAAACTAATGAGAGCTCGAAAGTGAGATGTCACGACCCGCAGTATTACATTACAATGATGTTACGCTTTGCAGTATTAAGTTACGACGATATTGCACCCTGAAGTATTGTACGCTAAAATTTCATTTTCAGTTAACCGACGTTGACTCAAGGGTGAGATCTACTTGACGTTAACGTACTTACGCTATTTATAACAAGCGATAAATAAGTATTATGAAAGATAAAAGAGGTACACAGATCAAAGAAAACGAGTTTTGTTGAGAGTGATTAATTTGAAATAAAATACGAGTCGAGCAATAATACCCGACAATTACGAACTAGTACCATGCAGGGTACCCACGGTAGTATAATATATAAAGTATATGTGAAGTATTTTAAAAATAAATAGAATTTTAAATAATTTATGATAAATTTTATATTACGCGAGTAATTGATTAATTATCGGATAAAGAAATATTACCCGGTTAACAAATAAGTGGGTAATAATTTATAAAATTAACCCCAAAAACGCGGCACGAGGCCACTACTCAAGAAAGGTGAGTCACTAATTCTAAGTCTAGGTGTCTACCTAATAACCTAACGTGACTTAAAGTATTAGCAAGACCTGTAAAAGTCTTATCAAATTTAGAGCATCTGCTCTTAAAGCTTCAATTCATTTTCTTGGTCTAATATGAATTGAGCCCTTAAAGCTTTTGTAAGTAGGAGCGTGAAAATAGAAGCTTTAACCAAGCTTCAAACAAAAACGTTGAAGTCAAGTTTTAGTTAAAACCATTATTTTGTTCAGAAACGTTGGAGGCAGGACAAGTTCGTCCGAGATTTCAAGATTTTCCAAGAATTGGCAACAAATTTCGTTCAAGGCCACAACCAATAAAGCAACAAAAAAATGCTCATCTATTTACATCCAGTAAAAAAATCATGTGCAAGAATTATTACAGTGGAAAGATGGCATGAATTAAGTTCCGAAGAATTCAAGAAAGTTTCATTCTATTAGTTAATGTGTCCTAGCTAGCATTATGTGGAAACCAACGTATTTCCAGAAAGACAATTCCTATATCAGAATTTCAAAGAAGCAGAAGCACAGTTCGTCCAACCAACAAAGTTTTCCAACAGGATAATTATGCGGAGTTGTTCCTACTCTAGGTATGTTAAGGCATTTCCTTCCTTCTTTTGGCATGATCTAATGTGAAATGAATATGCTATTTCATAATGAATTTACTCCTAGCAACTAAGGTTGTCCATGTTGTTCTTTCCGTACAAAGTTATCCTAAGAAAGTATGTATGATCCATAAGTCCTAGCGAAGTTCATATTGTATGTCCGTAAAGTTCTTACGTCACTCCGAAAGGTTTAGAACGTGATTCCATGAGTCGAGCATGCATTATATATATGTATTTATTTTACTCTACCGAGCCGCGCTATAGTCGGCCGGGTACGGCACCTATTGTGCAACCACTGATCAGTTGGATTTTACCGAGCTCCACGTGGCCGGGTATGATTCTACCGAGCCTTATGATGGCCGGGTACGATATGATGATGATGATGCCCACAGAGGCGAATGTTTTTAATAGTTTATGTATATGTATGTATTGTGCATTTCATGTCAGCACTCCCCAGAGGCACTCAGATGTTACAGGTTGTAGCTCCTATATCTCTCTTTACATTACTGTTCATATTTATGCTTTCTTGCCTTACATACTCAGTACTTTATTCGTACTGACGTCCCTTTTGCCTGGGGACGCTGTGTTTCATGCCCGCAGGTCCCGATTGATAGATTGATTATCCTCCTATTAGGCTATCAGCTCGGCGAAGGTGTTGGCGCACTCCACTTGCTCCGGAGTTGCCTATTTGGTCAGTATGCTTAAGATATGTATTGGTTGGTATAGTGGGGCCCTGCCCCGACCTTTATGATTTTATGTACTCTTAGAGGCTTGTAGACAGATGTCAGGTGTATGGATACTTGAATGGCCTTGTCGGCCTATGTTTTGAGTTTACAAATGGTCATGTCGGCCTTATAGGCCCGTGTGTCATATGTATAAGTTTGTATATCATGTTGGGTCATCATATGTTGAGTATTCCCTTATGTTTTATTCTTGTTATCTCATGGCGGGTTTTCTGGCTTATTTACTCATAATAGTATAATAAGAAAGATATGTTACGTTGGTACTCGGTTAAGTAAGGTACCGGGTGCCCGTCGCGGCCCATCGGTTTGGGTCGTGACAAAAGTGGTATCAGAGCAGTTCCGTCCTAGGGGGTCTACAAGCCGTGTCTAGTAGAGTCTTGTTTATGGGTGTGTCGTGCACCACACTTATAAGCAGGAGGCTACAGGGCATGTAGGATTGTCACCCTTTCTCTTACTCTAGATCGTGTGGTAGAGCCCACTTATAAGAATTCAAATCCGATTTTTTTTGTTATTCGTAATAAGACGATACGTACATCCTGAAAGAAGGATTGGAAAGAAATATAGTTGTGGAAGAGTTGAATCAAAGGAACTGGATTTTGTATAATGCCTACGATAAGTAAATTTTAGGTCTTTAGCAGATCATGGGTGTAGTGAAAGGTTCAAGCCTCTTGATAAGGAGCCTTAAGCCAAGAATGCCTACCCACCTCTATGGTGAAAGACAATGAGAGATTAAAAATTACAAGTTTCAACAAGCAAAAGAAGCAAGATAAAGAAGGGTACGAGGCGCCCAGTTAATGAAGGTTAACAGTGTTTATAATTGAGGCAGAGGAACATAAGCTTTTTGAGTTATATTCAATAGTAGCAGAGGTATATACAATTGCTCGCACCCATTCAAGATATGCCCTATGGGGGTTAATAGAAGTTGTATAAGAAGATAGGATGGCGAAATTGTTTGTGTCAGTTAACATTTCTGAAGGATATTGCAAATGTGCTAATAGATCTCCTTGTGAGACATCGAGATGGTACACTTTAAAATAGTGTAGCCAGATTTGAGTACGATAAAGACATGCACCATAAGTCTTGAATGGATACATATTACCTTAGTGTGGCTCGTGTTCCTAGTAAAGCGAGAACATTAAGCAACCTGAAGAGCCACTGGATTGAGCAAATGGAAGCTAAAGGCAAAAGAATGTTTTGTTCGAGTTTTCAAAATAAAGTGATTGACTGAAATGTCAGCAAGAAAATAAGAAGAGAGTTAATGAAGCATTATGAGTAAGATGTGATACGTGAATGACAATAGTAGAATAAAAAAAATGACAATATTACAGCGTTTATAGTCAAGTGAAAGGAAATACAAGAGGTGACAAGCCTTGAGAAAAAAAAAGAGTATAGGCTATAAGGTTATATCCTTATTTTGAGAAATAAGTTCGTGACTCCAACGCGACCACCAGAGGAGAGAGTTAATCCCTAGAGTAACAGAAATCAGTATGGACTAGTAAAGAAGATAAACTAAATATGAATTAGGGACTGAATGATTGGAAAGTACTCGGCATCACGGGAATTTCAGATTTCATTCCAACGGTAATAAAATGGACCACAGAAGAAGATTCACGATGAATGCAGAGAATAGTCATTATGGAGACGCTTCCCTAGAACAAGCAATGTGAGCAAAGTTAACCTTAAGAGACTGTATGTTCCAGTTACAATAAGTGTCACCCTCGCGAGTAGGGAATTTGTCATCCTTGGTACAGCAGAATTGCCGCAAGGCAAGTAAGGATCATTGATGAGAAACAACGCCAAAGATGAAGAGGTAAAACATCTATAGGTAGATCCTCGTGGCTTCAACTTTTAGTACACCCATAAAGGGGGAATATGGAGTGATATGGCATTAAGTCAGAATTAAATGGTTTTAGTAGTCATTAACTAAACTGAAGGAGACTCACGCTCTCTTCTCTCTCTCCAGAGGCTCCCATCAGCTCCCAACGGTAACTTCCCAGCAGCCAGCCCCCCCCCCCAGCTCCCCAACCCTCCTCCCCCCTCCTCCGGTGACCTCCTCCGGCGATCCCCTCCCCCCCGGCGACCCCCCCTCCGGCGACCCCCCCAGTAAGTGTCTCTCTCTCCTCTGTTTCTCTCTCCTTTCTGCACTACCCCAGCCCCTACCCCCTACCTGCCCCTTGTCACCCATAACCCCGGTGACCCCCTTTCTCCGGCGACCCCCTTTCTCCGACGACCCCCCTACCCCACCCTCTTCTTTTTGTGAGTTTTAGGCAACCCCTCCCCTTTCCCGAGCTAGGCAGCCCCCCCCCCCTGCTTTTTGGAGTTTGTTGTGTGTGTGATTTTCAGGTACTAGCCACGGCGGACAAGGCAAGCTTTCGGCGTGAAGAGCAAAGCATCACCGGACGAAACGTGCAAGAGCTAGCGGTAGTTGATATCGGGCGAATCAAAGCGTACTTCCAGGTTTTTCCATCGGGAGTTGGTACCTCCCGGCCTCGTATTCACTCTGTACACCTTTTTACGTTTCTAGCTAAATATCCTGTGTGTGGTTTACTTTGCCGATTCCTAACTTGCATTAGTTTGCGTATTCCGCAATAGTACGTGTGTGCATCTGTCATCCGTAATCGATTGGAGGGATAGCGGCCGCGACGGGGGATGGTAGTGTAAGGTCATGTCCTCGGGGGGCGGGGGTGTTGGCAGGGGTGAGTAGGGGGGCTGGGAGTGGTTCTGCGGGTAGGGCGGGAGGCAAGGGTGGGAAGAGGGTAGCGAACGCTTTTAGATTAAGGATCGGGTCGTGGAACATAGGCACCCTGACGGGAAAGTCTATTGAGTTGGCGAAGGTTCTTCAGAAGAGGAGGGTCAACATAGCCTGTGTCCAAGAGACTAGGTGGAAAGGGTCGAAGGCGAGGAATGCGGACGGGTTTAAGTTGTGGTATTCTGGGGCCGTGAGAGGTAAGAATGGTGTGGGCATCTTGGTGGATAGGGATCTAAGGGAGTCCGTGGTTGAGGTTAGGCGAGTGAATGATAGGTTAATGTCTATTAAGTTGGTTATTGGGGGTTGCATCCTGAACGTCATCAGCGCTTACGCACCGCAAGCGGGCTTGGATGAGGAGGTTAAGAGGCGCTTTTGGGAGGGCTTGGACGATTTGGTGAGTAGTATTCCCCAATCCGAGAAGTTAGTTATTGGAGGGGACTTTAATGGTCACATTGGGGCTGATTCTGGTGGTTATGGTGAGGTTCACGGCGGCTTTGGCTTTGGGGTTAGGAACGGAGGAGGCACTTCACTGCTTGATTTCGCTAGGGCTTCTGAGCTCCTAATTGCGAACTCGACATTTCAGAAGAGGGAAGAGCATTTGGTCACCTTCAAAAGTTCGGCGGCGAGGACCCGGATTGATTACCTCATTCTCAGAAGGAGCGATAGAGGCTTATGCAAGGACTGCAAGGTTATTCCGGGGGAGTCCCTTTCGACTCTTCATAGACTCCTAGTGATGGATGTCGGCCTCTGGGTGAAGAGGAAGAGGAGGAGTGCTCGGGGGCGACCGCGAATTAGATGGGGTGCTCTAACTAAGGAGAAAGCCCAAGAGTTAGAGAGGAGGTTAGTTGATGGTGGAGCTTGGAGAAGTTCCGGGGAAGCGGACGCAATGTGGTCGGTGACGGCGAACTTAGTTAGGGAGGTAGCACGGGATGTGCTCGGGGTAGCCAAGGGCTATTCTGGTAGACATCAGGGTGACTGGTGGTGGAACGATGTAGTCCAGGAAAAAGTGAAGGTAAAGAAGGCAGCGTTTGCTAAGTTGGCAGGGAGCACTAACGAGGATGAAAGGAGAGTGAACAGGGAGACCTACAAGGTGGCGAGGAAGGAAGCAAAGCTGGCGGTTACGGAAGCTAAAAACGCGGCGTTTGGTCGCATGTACGAGGAATTAGGGGAGAGAGGCGGGGATAGGAAGTTATTCCAGGTTAGCTAAAGTAAGGGAGAGGAAGGCGCGGGATCTAGACCAAGTTCGGTGCATCAAGGACGAGGATGGTAGAGTTTTGATGGGTGAGTCTCAGGTCAAGCAGAGGTGGCAGACGTACTTTCGAGATCTTCTTAACGAGGAGGGGGATCGAAACATAGAGCTTGGGGAGCTGGGGCATTCAGAGAACCATAGAGACCTTGGGTACTGCAGGCGCATTAGGGTGGATGAGGTCATAGGGGCTTTGCGAAGGACGAGTAGGGGCCGAGCGACCGGGCCTGACGAGATCCCGGTGGAGTTCTGGAAATGCATGGGTAGGTCGGGAGTGGAGTGGCTCTCCAGGTTGTTCAATGCGATCTACAAGACTAAAAGGATGCCGGAGGAGTGGAGGTGGAGTACGGTGGTGCCCTTGTACAAAAACAAAGGGGATATCCAGTGTTGCAACAACTATAGGGGTATCAAATTAATAAGTCACACCATGAAGGTATGGGAGCGGGTGATCGAGGCGAGGGTGAGGGAGATGACATCTATATCGGTGAACCAGGTTTGGTTTCATGCCGGGTCGCTCCACTACGGAAGCTATCCACCTTGTCGGGAGATTGGTGGAACAGTTCAGGGATAAGAAAAAGGACATGCACATGGTGTTTATCGACTTGGAGAAGGCGTATGACAAGGTCCCAAGGGAGGTGCTATGGAGGTGCCTGGAGGCGAAGAGCGTGCCGGAAGCCTACATCGGAGTAATCAAGGACATGTTTGATGGAGCTAAGACTAGGGTTAGGATGGTGGGCGGCGACTCAGACCATTTCCCGGTGGTTATGGGGCTCCATCAAGGATCGGCGCTTAGCCCTCTCTTATTTGCGTTGGTGATGGATGCTATAACCCGACATATTCAAGGGGATGTGCCTTGGTGTATGCTATTTGCTGATGACATAGTATTGATAGACGAGACGAGGGTCGGTGTGAATGAGAGGCTAGAAGTATGGAGACAGACTCTCGAGTCTAAGGGTTTCAAAATAAGCAGATCTAAGACTGAATACCTGGAATGCAAGTTTAGCGTCGAGCCGAGCGAAGTAGGTAGGGACGTAATGATTGGAGCTCGGGTCATCGCTAAGAGGGACAGTTTCAGATATCTTGGGTCGGTGATTCAGGGGGACGGAGAGATTGACGGGGATGTCACTCATCGTATAGGAGCGGGATGGTCGAAGTGGAGGCTTGCATCAGGAGTCCTGTGTGACAAGAAAGTGCCACTGAAACTCAAGGGAAAATTTTATAGAGCTGAGACCTGCCATGTTGTATGGGGCGGAGTGCTGGCCGGTAAAGAACTCTCATGTTCAGAGAATGAAGGTTGCGGAGATGAGGATGCTCAGGTGGATGTGTGGACTTACCAGGTTAGATAAGATTAAGAATGAAGTTATTCGAGAGAAGGTGGGGGTGGCCCCGGTGGATGAGAAGATGCGTGAAGCGAGGCTCGGGTGGTTCGGGCATGTGCGGAGGAGAAGTCCTGATGCCCCGGTGAGAAGTTGTGAACGACTGGCGGTGGTCGGCGTGAGGAGAGGCAGAGGGAGGCCTAAGAGGTATTGGGGAGAGGTGATTAGGCATGACATGGCTAGGATGCATATTTCCGAGGACATGGCCCTTGATAGAAAAGTCTGGAGGTCTAGTATCAAGGTTGTAGGATAGGGGCCCCTAGAATTTTTTGTACTCCTTCCCCGGGGTTGGGTGAGGCTTGTCAGGGCGACTCATAGATGATTCGTGCATTGGATTAAGTCCCCCTTATGGTAGTTATTTATGGTAGTTACTGTTTGATATTATTGCATGTCATTTTATGTATAATTCTTATGTTTAGATAACTATCTATGCGATTTCTGCCGGAATTACTAATGCTCTTTTGTTTTTGGTTTTTGTTGTTGCTTTCCCTTTCCTTTTCTAGGCCGAGGGTCGATTGGAAACAGCCTCTCTACCCTTTGGGTAGGGGTAAGGCTTGTCTACATATTACCCTCCCCAGACCCCACCTTGTGGGACTATACTAGGTAGTTGTTGTTGTTGTTGTTGTAAATGGTTTTAGTAACTATGAAATGGTAAAGGAAGAATGAGATAAATAAAAGTGGAATGAGGCACTTATCCAAATCATATAGATACGCTACCATTTAAGAATATTCTGTAAGCACGACATCAAGGAGAGGAAGTAAAGGTTCCTGCTCGAGCTGTTATTAATAAATAAGGAGCCAGTGCGAGACATAAGTTAAAAAAAAGTAAATAACCTAAGAAAGATTACGAGGAATATTGACATGAGAAAGGGCCAACAAGTAGTTAGAAATTGGTCAGGAAGATCTCAGTTATGGCGAAATAGGAGGTTACAGATGAGTCATCAGATTGTGTAAGATAAGCATAGTAGAACCCAACATGGAGAATTCAGCTTCGGAGAATATCATTTTGAGATATATTCAAACAAGAGTTGGGGTAGTTAAAGGTACCGTATGAGTGTTAGGGGGATAAAAGAAAGCACCACTAGGAAGGCAGTCAAAATATCAGTTCAGAAGCAACCATATAAGCACAAGGGCATGCAAGTAAGCAACTACAGATGATTATAGGCAAGTAAAGACATCAGAAAATGAGGTCTGTAATAAGCTTACAACTTTACGAGAGTCAAGGGTTTTCCCTAAGTACTACAATGAAAGACTATCTGAGGAGATAAGAAAGAAGGCTCCAACCTAAGCACAACGACCTAAAGAGGAAATGATCGTGTAACAAATCTCGCAACAACATTGTAAGAATTCCAAAGGAAAGTGGCACCTACCGTGGCTAATGAAAGGAAAATAAGAGTTAAAAGAAATATTTGAGATCAATATGAGTTGTATTAAAATTCTGGCAAGTGTAGGCACTAAGATAAGCTAAGTATGGACGCAACGAGGGGGCAAAAAGACCAGGAAAAGTAATAGCTTACGTTTAACGAAAGATAAGACGAAAAGAAAGAATATTTCGACCAATTGATCCAGGGTTAGTATGTTATGGATGCACTCAAAGATTCTAAAGCATTATCCAAGCAGCATATTTGTTAACAATCATACAACCATAGAAGACTCTGGTATAAGTTAAAAGAAAGAATTGAGCCCATGGCATAGACAAAGGATTGAATTGTTAGAAGATTGTATCATTGATATTCCATAACACTCGTGAAAGGCTAAGGTAATAACTGATACCATGAGACACGGATCGAATGATAGCTTAAGCCTACGTAAAGGTTGATCGGAAGGAAAAGGAAACTAAAGAATTTCATCGCCCAAGTAAATCAGGAGTCTGATTATTGGACCCAAAAAAAAATTATAAAAGTTGTGCTTGAGGAAATGACAGGATCACTCTTAATATCAGATGTTCAAGAAGAAATAACATAACAACCATAATCTATAATGGCTCTACAAGGAAGCCAGTTAGATGAAATACCAGCCTTATAAGGAGTTAGTACGAAACTCCTATCGGATTATGGGTGCACCAGAGGTGCAAGTATATAATAGAGCTTCAAGTAATGGACAAGAATTATACATACGTGGAAGGGAGGACACGAAATAAATAGAAGATACGATGCAAGATTTTAAGGTAGTAAGGTAAAGGTGAACAACGTACAAGATGATCAAATGTAGAGAATTGTGAATAGCCTTACTTCAAATGGAAGGCTAGAAGTGCAGAGATTTAATATCCAAGAATGATAGTGGCATCATCAGTGGCATATCTTCTATAGAATACGGTTACTGAAGTACATTATCGCCGCTAAGTGGATCGAGAAAATTACTTCAAATATTCCTTGATGTAACGTAAGCCCTAGTAGCAAAGTATTACGTAAGAAGTTTGAAGTTATCAATGAAAGATTGTAGATAAACATTGAGGTGGATCAATAATGGACGGATAAAAGTTATAAAAGTATGAGATGGGATTAGGCCGTCATTCATAAGATGAACAGTAGTGAGGGAACATTAAAGGACTTAGATTTATGCTCATAGGATAAACAACGAAATCAACATGGAGTTAGGTAGTATGACCTATCTAGATACAGTGAAGTCATACAGATAGATAAATAGGTCTATGAAACAAAATATAGAAATATTTGTAAGTTCAACAAAGTATCGAGAAAAGAACTTTAGTACACCTATAGATACCCAAAGGGACATCTTGTCAAGTTCTCTATATGTTCCCAAAGTAAGGAAAGGTGTTTGGCTAAAAGCTAAAGGAAAGAATCCCATAGGCGCACATAGTAGGACGAAGTTATACAGGCTGCATGACAAAAGGTAGCAACAGTTACATGATTGGACGAATTCCGACCACAAGTCGTGGTGCATGAAAGGCCTAAAAGGGGAAATGCACTAGCATTTGGATTTATTCACGGAACAGTTGCCATGATGAAAGAAGAGTACAAAGTATTCAGAAGTCATAAGCTCTGAAAATGATAAGTGCACTAGTCAACATTCGAGGACGAATGTTTCAAAGGGGGGAATGATGTTACACTCCATATTTTCGTACATGAAAATACGCCATAAATAAACTAATGAGAGCTCGAAAGTGAGATGTCACGACCCGCAGTATTACATTACAATGATGTTACGCTTTGCAGTATTAAGTTACGATGATATTGCACCCTGAAGTATTGTACGCTAAAATTTCATTTTCAGTTAACCGACGTTGACTCAAGGGTGAGATCTACTTGACGTTAACGTACTTACGCTATTTATAACAAGCGATAAATAAGTATTATGAAAGATAAAAGAGGTACACAGATCAAAGAAAACGAGTTTTGTTGAGAGTGATTAATTTGAAATAAAATACGAGTCGAGCAATAATACCCGACAATTACGAACTAGTACCATGCAGGGTACCCACGGTAGTATAATATATAAAGTATATGTGAAGTATTTTAAAAATAAATAGAATTTTAAATAATTTATGATAAATTTTATATTACGCGAGTAATTGATTAATTATCGGATAAAGAAATATTACCCGGTTAACAAATAAGTGGGTAATAATTTATAAAATTAACCCCAAAAACGCGGCACGAGGCCACTACTCAAGAAAGGTGAGTCACTAATTCTAAGTCTAGGTGTCTACCTAATAACCTAACGTGACTTAAAGTATTAGCAAGACCTGTAAAAGTCTTATCAAATTTAGAGCATCTGCTCTTAAAGCTTCAATTCATTTTCTTGGTCTAATATGAATTGAGCCCTTAAAGCTTTTGTAAGTAGGAGCGTGAAAATAGAAGCTTTAACCAAGCTTCAAACAAAAACGTTGAAGTCAAGTTTTAGTTAAAACCATTATTTTGTTCAGAAACGTTGGAGGCAGGACAAGTTCGTCCGAGATTTCAAGATTTTCCAAGAATTGGCAACAAATTTCGTTCAAGGCCACAACCAATAAAGCAACAAAAAAAATGTTCATCTATTTACATCCAGTAAAAAAAAAATCATGTGCAAGAATTATTACAGTGGAAAGATGGCATGAATTAAGTTCCGAAGAATTCAAGAAAGTTTCATTCTATTAGTTAATGTGTCCTAGCTAGCATTATGTGGAAACCAACGTATTTCCAGAAAGACAATTCCTATATCAGAATTTCAAAGAAGCAGAAGCACAGTTCGTTCAACCAACAAAGTTTTCCAACAGGATAATTATGCGGAGTTGTTCCTACTCTAGGTATGTTAAGGCATTTCCTTCCTTCTTTTGGCATGATCTAATGTGAAATGAATATGCTATTTCATAATGAATTTACTCCTAGCAACTAAGGTTGTCCATGTTGTTCTTTCCGTACAAAGTTATCCTAAGAAAGTATGTATGATCCATAAGTCCTAGCGAAGTTCATATTGTATGTCCGTAAAGTTCTTACGTCACTCCGAAAGGTTTAGAACGTGATTCCATGAGTCGAGCATGCATTATATATATGTATTTATTTTACTCTACCGAGCCGCGCTATAGTCGGCCGGGTACGGCACCTATTGTGCAACCACTGATCAGTTGGATTTTACCGAGCTCCACGTGGCCGGGTATGATTCTACCGAGCCTTATGATGGCCGGGTACGATATGATGATGATGATGCCCACAGAGGCGAATGTTTTTAATAGTTTATGTATATGTATGTATTGTGCATTTCATGTCAGCAGTTCCTAGAGGCACTCAGATGTTACAGGTTGTAGCTCCTATATCTCTCTTTACATTACTGTTCATATTTATGCTTTCCTGCCTTACATACTTAGTACTTTATTCGTACTGACGTCCCTTTTGCCTGGGGACGCTGTGTTTCATGCCCGCGTGTCCCGATTGATAGGTTGATTGTCCTCCTATTTGGCTATCAGCTCAGCGAAGGTGTTGGCGCACTCCACTTGCTCCGGAGTTGCCTATTTGGTCAGTATGCTTAAGATATGTATTGGTTGGTATAGTGGGGCCCTGCCCCGACCTTTATGATTTCATGTACTCTTAGAGGCTTGTAGACAGATGTCAGGTGTATGGATACTTGAATGGCCTTGTCGGCCTATGTTTTGAGTTTACAAATGGTCATGTCGGCCTTATAGGCCCGTGTGTCATATGTATAAGTTTGTATATCATGTTGGGTCATCATATGTTGAGTATTCCCTTATGTTTTATTCTTGTTATCTCATGGCGGATTTTCTGGCTTATTTACTCATAATAGTATAATAAGAAAGATATGTTACGTTGGTACTCGGTTAAGTAAGGTACCGGGTGCCCGTCGCGGCCCATCGGTTTGGGTCGTGACATATATCTACCCATTGAGCATATAAACTCTTGAACAAGGGAGAATTTCTATTGATGGACCATATAACTTCCACCATTTGAAAAACCAATTTGGAATTGGTTGATTATTCATATTAGAACATAACTTGATGAACCAAGAATGTTTCCTATTAGGATTTTCATACAAAAAAGTCTTATTAAAACTTTCAACATAGTCCCAAAAGTTAAATTTAACTTGAACCCTTTGTTCAGGATGAGTATATTCTCTATCCTTAAGGGTACTCATTCCCCATTCATCTGAAGGTATGACCTTCTTGATAATAATCTTAGAAAAATTATAAATTTTTCTTGTATTGGCAGGATAAAAATGCTGAATGTCAGTTGATCCTGTGGTAGAGAGTATTATCTCATAATGAATTCTGTATTTATAAGCAGGAGTAACGTATGATGCTGTGCCAAAATACCTGTTCATTATTTGCCAGGGATTATCCTTCCATTTAAGGTCATATTGTTCCAAAAGAATTATTAACTCTTTTGTATCTTTGCGGTTATAAACCTCAAGATTTTCACTACTGTCCATTGTTATTACTGAGGAATAGGATGGTGTATTGGATGAAGCTCCTTCATCCTTTTTGAATTGTATAAAATCCATAAATTCCTTTTATAATGGATGATCGGTATTACCTCCAGTAAGGTTGGCAGCTATAAGATGTCTATTTCCCATTTGAGCGAGAATATTATTCTCTCTGCTATTATTTGAGTTTTTGCCCCTTCCTCTTCCTCGAGGAGGCCTATATGTCGGTCTCATTTTCTGCATAAAAATAAAATCGTTATTAGAAAAAATAACGATCTTCCATATTATCAAGATCTAGATCATGTATATGATCTATTATATTTCCATTATCATCAAAACCATTATTTAAGGCATTAGTAAAACTTTGTATTGTAAAATCAATTTCTGGACCTATCTCTTCTTCTAGTTCATCCAGAACTCTTTCTTCTATGATATCTTGTATTATAATATCCATCATAAGACTTTGTAAGTCCCTGGGTAAATGTATGACCTTTAATATTGTAATAGTAGTCCTTTCACCAAGAATTAATGTATAAAGACTCATAAAAATAATATTGAAAAGAGAACTATGAGTTCAAATATTCTCGGGTGAGAAAATCAGGAAGTATTATCCGATCCCTTTTTATAAAAAATGTCAAAATCAAAGGTGCTAACAAAGCTTGCCATCTTGCAAACATTTTTTTTGAAACATCATGTTTGAAATCTTTATTAAAAATAAATTTTGCAACTTGACAATCAGTTTTAATAATAAATTTCTGATTATATAAATCAGTTTGAAATTTCATAATACATTTGACTATAGCAAGAATTTCTTTTGCCACAGTCGCATAGTTTTTCTCGGCAGTATTCCACTTTCCAGAATAAAATTGAACAAGGTATTCTTGTTTATTGGTCGGTGAACATTGTTTTAAAATACCACCATATCCAATATCTGAAGCATCTGTTTCAACTATTTTTTGCCAAGTAGGATTGGCAAGAGTTAAACAAGGAAGGTTATAAACCTTCTACTTAATTCATTTAACTGAATCAGTATGACTGTCACTCCATGCTTTAGGATTCTTCTTTAATCTATCATAAAGAAGAGCAGTATCCTGAGCAAGGTGCTTTATAAAAGGAGAGATATAATTTAAGCTACCAAGAAATCTTTGGAGCTGAGTTTTATCAGTAATTATATCAGGAAAATTAGGAGCAAATTCAATACTTCTATTGATAGGAATAATCCTACCTTTCTCAATGTTGTGACCCAAAAATCTAACAGAAGTTTGGAAAATCATCATTTTTGGTTTTGATATAACTAAACCATTTTGGATTATAATCTTCTTAAATAAATCAAGATGTTTAAAATGAGATTCTATATTTTTAGAAAATACTAGAATGTCATCAATATAAACAATTACAAAATTCGTATAAGGAAGAAAGATATCATTCATAATTTTTTGAAATTCTGATGGAGCATTTTTCAAACCAAAAGGCATAACATTTCATTCATATTGGCCCATTGGTACATTAAAAGCAGTTTTATATCTATCTGATTCAGATATCTGAATTTGCCAATATCCTGATTTTAAATCAAATTTTGAAAATATAATGAAATTATGAAGTCTATCAAGTAAATCCTTTTTATTAGGAATAAGATATCTAATCCATTTCAAAATATTATTAAGCGGTTTATAATTAATAACTAAACGTGGAATTCCTCGTTCTTGTTCCGCATGCTTATTTACATAAAAAGCAGTGCAAGACCATTTGGACTTGGATGGTCTAATTAAACGCTTTTGCTGTAAGGAATCAATTTCCTTTTTACATAACTCTAAATATTCAGAGTTCATTTGGAAAGGTCTAGCCTTGGTAGGAATATTATCTTCCAAAAAATCTTCTTCATAAGGAAGATTTATAATATGTTTCTTTCTACTCCAAAATTGATTTGGGTGATCACCACAAATAGAAGTAGAGAACTGATTTTTTAGAAAGTTAATCTTCTCAATAAGTTAAGGATTTTTTAAATCCTGTTCAATAGTAATGGAAAAAATTTCATTTTTCAAAAATTCAATTTGATTTTCTTTTGAAAAAATATTATTAGAAATAATCTCGTTTAGAAAACGTTGGACAGGTTGAGTTATATACTCAAAAGTAATATTTTTACCACAGTAAGTACCTGTAAAACTTTTTGTATCCCAATGTAATAAAGGCATTAATTTTATAAAAAATGGGACACCGAGTATTACATCTCTATCTATGTCTTTTACCAAGACAAAGGTTTCCGGAATACATAAATCCTTTTGACAAATATAAGCCTTGGGTAATTTATAAGAAATACCCATTGAAGAACCACTAGTATTTTTTAATCGATGAGTGGTTTTACGAAAATATCTAGAGGGTATTATTCTTTCTTTAACACAATTCAAATCTGCTCCACTATCAAATAAAGCAATAAACTCTTTTTTGAAATTGTAATCTATTAAAAGAGTTATTTTTATTAAAAACTTTTGTGTGACAAAATACTGTAATTTTTCTAAAAATTCTTCTTCAGGAAAATCAATGGCCGCAAGTAAAGTACTGGCAGTATTTTCTTCTAAAGAAATTGGAGCTGTATTTAGCTCAGTAATTTTCTCATTGGAGGTTGAAGTAATTACTTCAGAGTTTTCTAATCGAAAAACTCTTTCATCCAAAGCTATATGAGAAGCTTTCAATTCCGAGATTTGTTTCTTGAGATAAGTTATCTCTGTACTCAAAACTTGGACTGTAGCTGGCTTATCTAGCTGGGGCTTATTTTTCACCATTCTTTGAATTGCAGACATGGTGTAAGGTCTTGATGGGGATGGAATGTCATCCACTTTTGATTCTTCCTCTAAATTAGTAGGAAGTTTATCAATGATCTGTGACCTTAATTCAGGGTCTTTGATAACCCTTAACAACTCTCTCATGTTGTCATTAGTTAAAACGTTAAGTTCCAAGTCTTTAAACTGGGAATAAATATTGGAGAGTTCATCATTAGGAACACAACAATGGTTGGAGCATTGTCCCTTATTATAGAACTCTGAGTCACTTTCAGAAGATGAAATATAATCTTCTTCCTGAAGTACTCTCAAGTCTTCACTGGTTGAAGACTCGTGGCCTGATTCATAATCAGAATTCTCCGGAGAAGAATTTAGGAGAATTTTATAAAGAGAATCTTTAATATTCTCATCTAGATCAAGTTCTTTAATTTTGTCCTTGATCCTGCAATCTCTTGCATAATGGCCTACTCGTCCGCATTTGTAGCAAGCTTGAGGGTTTTTTGCTTTAACAAAACCCTTTCTGGCTTTATGAAAAGCCTTCCTTCTTTGGGTCTTATCGCGCCTTTTTCAGGCGAACCCTTTCTCCTTCTGAAGTCCTTATTCTTATGAGACTTCTTCCTTTTCGAAGGAATATCAATGGCAAACTGTTCACAAAATTCGCCTAATTGTTGTCTCTCAGTGAGATAATGTTTCTTAATTTTTTGGCTTAGCTTTATTTCATTACAAAGAGCTAAACCTTCCTGAGTGCATACACTAATAAGTTTACCATATGAGTAAGCATCATAAGCAATACTCATCCCTGTGCCTCTAAGGACTTTTCTAATCCTCTCAGCAAATAAGGGAGGAAGACCATCTATGAATTTAGCCTTCCAGTGAGTACTATTACTCTCTGGTAATTCCATCACTCTGGATAAGAAAACATTTTTATACCATCTAAAAGATGTGAGGGTTGGATACCTCAAATTTTGAAGCATAGTCCTAATAGTTTCACTATTATCAGACCATCTTCCAGAAAAGTGTTCTATAATATTAAGAACTAATGAATAGACTGCATTTTGAACAGTCTTATCTCCCTCTACCTTTGTCGCTTTCAAAATTTTATTACGTTGGTCTTGAGTGAGATAATTATCCCACCAGCCTTTAAGCTGACCAGTAAATCCAGCAATAAGCATTTCTGTTATTGCTTTATCTGCATTATTATTAACTTTGCAGATGGTACTGTACATAAGCATTCTATATACCATTGTATAGATCTGTCTTTCAGCAAGACCATCAATATTCCACTCATAGATATCAGACCCACTATAACCTTGGTGGTAGTGGTCATTATTAAGTTCTTCTAAAAGAACATCCTGAGGGGTTGGTCTAGGATAATAGAACATCCTTTGGTAGGGTTTAAGAGCATATTTTTCAGAGATTTTATTAATCTCATCATTTACCTGAATTCTTTTACCTTTATCAGGTTTATGCTCTAAAGTTAAAGGACTAGCCTTAAACTCTCCAAACTTCTTATTAAGAAGTTCTTCCAGATCATTAAGACTTTTGGTTTTAAAGTCATTTACCTCCGGTGGAGGTTGGATGCTGGTAGTAGCTATTTGCTCTTTACCTTTATCCTCCTTATGAGAAATCTTTTGGACCTCTGCTATAAGCTTGTCCAATTTCTCTTGAATTGTAATAACATGTTCCCCCAGAATACTAACATACATATTAGTATAATTATTCTGAGTAAGCATAGAATTCAGGTTTTTAGCAGTAATTGCTGCCACATCATTTTCAAATAATTTCGAAAATGCAGTAAAATAAACAAGTTTGTCCTTTTCCCCCATTTGAAAAGATTGTTGGGGTGGAAAAACTGATTTAGTGGTTTTGCCACTAGTAAGCATATAATCTCTTTCTAGAACAGAGATATAGTTATAAACATGTTTAGACATAAACCAAGGAACAAAAGCAATAATTTTGTTCTTTTGGCTAATATCTGTATAAAAATCATTTATAAAGAATTGTATTAAATCACTAGTCATGTTTTCATGAAACCATTTTCCGAAAACAGCCCATCTGGGTTTTAGAAATTCTTCTAAAATTAGTTTTCTTGCCGGTGAACCCGGACTAAAATCTATTTGGTTTTCAGACATCATTAATACCATTGGAAAAATCCATTTCTGAAGGAGTGGGTTCAAGATCTGAATTAATCTTGACGATATTATCTTGACCAATTTTTATACTACCAATTATATTATTTTCTCTAATTTGAGACGTGGAAGCTCTAGATGGAAAATCTACCACATAATCAATTGGAGAAATATAAGAAGAATTTGATCTAGTTAATCTAGATGATAAACTAATATTATCAGTCTGAATAGGTTCATTGAACCTAATCTTTACTGTGGCATCTGATGTTTGTTTGATTTCTGCTACCTCAGTATTACCAGTATTTCGAGGGGCAACTGCTTCCTCTATGACCCATTCTTTTGGGAAATCAATTTCATTCCATTTGATAGGTCTTTTGGTAGTTACTTTTGATTTACCAAAGTTGGTTTCTATAAGAATAGTTTCATTTTTGAAATCCATAAATTAAATTATTATTTTAAAACTCAATAAATTAAAAAAATTAATATTTCGAACTTAATGAGTTTTAAAATAAGGTTTGAAGCAAGATAACAGTAAAGAGCTATAATTGATCTTTGCGTCTTTCTCTAATTTGGCACGATATCCGAAAAAGCTGCAGAAATCAAGCCGCTCAAGTCTGTCTTAATTAAAATAAAGCACAGGGCTAACACATGCTACATTACTTATTTTCTTCTTTCTTTGCCTAATTCAACAAGTAAATCCAAAGGATTAGAATTAGTGTCTCTATGCGCCTCCAATTTTCCTGTTGATTCATGTTTTAGTTGACAAATAAGTCAAAAAGACACATGCTCTCATGATTTCTCGCCGAAAACTTTCTTGTGAAAGAAATCAAGATGAAGGAAATGGAAACGATTTTTCAGATAGCCACTCTATGAAATTATGAGAATCTATGACCTTTGATCAGTTTAAAAATTAAGTAGGTGTTTGGAATCTTAAATAAAAAATAGTTTTTAAAGTTGTGTTGAAAAATAATTTTTGAAAGTTAAAATTATAATATTTGAATATGAAGTTTACTTGAAAAAAAGTTGAGAGTGGAAGAAAAAATTTCACCCAAAAACTAGCCCAAACCAATTTTTGAAACTTATATTTTTTTTCCTTCAAAAATTGATCAAATTCCACGAACAATTAATGATTTCAGTTGAAAAAAAGTAAAATATATTTGTCCAAATGGGAGTTAAGTATTAATCCATATTATATTATAATATTAACGGTTTCGCTTACAACGACTTTAATTAATGTGGATATATTTAAAATTTCTATCCGTCACACTTGATGATGATATATTTACTTGAGCATGAAAATTTAAAAATAGAGAATGACATTTAAGTCAAATATATGTAAAGTACCAAAATTATCATTTTGAATAAGTGATGGATAATAATAGTTTACATGTTTTTTATTCTCTTTCTCCTTAAAAAGGAAATGAACTTTTATATCAAGGGTACGTTAGCCAACAAATCAGGTTATTAAGAATAAAATGAGAATACTAATATTAGTTGACATTTAAAAGATAAAAGTGCCTAACGCTTTGAAGACTTCTTTTTGGTTATCCATCCGGTATCCGGTATCCGAATTGGAGCCCGTCTATGTTCGAATTTGCACCACGTAGGGCTTCTTTCGAAGGGAAGCGCTCCCTGTGTGACGACCCGACCCGTCGTCACGTGAATTTCCTTCCCGTTACCTTGCATTTATGTGTTTTATATTTTTATATCGGTGTTAGAGTCTATAGGGTGAGTTAGGAGTGAATTGGATTGAAGATGAGGCATATAGCCTTTTTAAAGGAAACTTGAATATGGAAAGTCAATCTGGAGTTGACTATTTAGTTAGAGGGCTCGGAATCGGATTCTGATGATTCGGTTAGTTCGGGAGGTGATTTGTGACTTAGGGGAGTGATCGGAATTGAATTCGAAGGTCCGGTGTAGAAATAGGCTTGAATTGGCTAAGGTTGAATTTTGGCGAAATCCGAATGGTAGGTGAGATTTTGATCCGGGGGTCGGAATGAAATTCAGACAATTTCTGTAGCTTCGTCATGTGATTTTGGATATGTCCGCAAATTTTCAGGTCATTCGAACGTCGTTTGGTCGGGTTTTTGATTGGATGTTAGTTTCGGAAGTTTTGAAGAAACTTAGGCTTGAATCCGTGTGAAAATGGTGATTTTGATGTTTAGGATGGTGTTTTTATGATTTGAACAAGTTCGTATCGTGTTTTGGAGTATGTTGGTGGTTTTTGTTGGGGTCCCAGGGGCCTCGGGGTGAATCCGGACCATCATCCGGCATTTTTGAACATGAAAATTCTGCAGAAAAATTGCAGAAACTGTGCAGAAGGTTAAGCCTTCGCGTTCGCGAGGCAAGGCCCGCGTTCGCGTAGGCTGGGGCCAGTTGTTCATTGCGTTCGCGAGGAGCTGTATCGCGTTCGCGTAAGAGGAAAAGGTGAAGCATCGCGTTCGCGTGGATTGGGTCCGCGTTCGCGTAGAAGGATTTCCCGGACGGCTGAGGTAATGTGCATCGCGAACGCGTGGTGCATGTCGCGTTCGCGAAGGGTAAGTTGTCCAGTGCATCGCGGACGCGTGGCAGGTAACGCGGAAGCGAAGAGTAAATGGGCCCGGCAGTGAGTTTAATTACAGAATAGACCAGTCGCGATTTTTAGTGTTATAACCACCATTTTTGAGTTCTAGAGAGAGAGACTCACGGAAGATTGCTGGGAAATCATCGGGTGTTCGTCGGAGGTAAGTTTTGTCGCTTAATTACAATATTTTATCATGAAATCCTTGGTTAATTCTCTGTAAATGGACGATTAAAGGTGGGTTTTAGCCCTAGGCCTAAAATTGTAGAAAAACACTGATTTGAGTGGGCAAATGGAGTCCGATTTTGGTAAATTTTATATGCCTAGACTCGTATTGAGACGAGGGTTCCGAATATGTGAATTTCATAATTTTTTAAGAAACGTATCGAATGTCAGGTTTTGGCAACTTTGGGAATATTGATGTAAATTGAGTGTTTTGACTGGGTGTCGTCCCATTGGCCTAATTTGATGTGTTTCTACTATATTTGATCAGATTCTACGCGTGTAGAGCTTGATTCTCGTGGCAAGGGCATCGCGGAGTAGTCGTCGAGCCGTATTGAGGTGAGTAATAGATGTGGGTGATGACCAGCGGGTTCGAAACCCCGGTATACCACTTTGTGACGTCGTATAGCGGCGAGATACGTACTCTCTTGTGAGTGCGAGGTCGATTGTGATTGGGGACTATGGCTTAGTCCGACCTGTTGGCACTGTGTTATGATATTGGCTATTCTTGAGCCGTCGAACCTCCTTCTCGGATGGTTGCATATTATATTGTGATATTGGCTACTCTTGAGCCATCGAACCTCCTTCTCGGATGGTTGAGTATACTTATGGGCTGTGAGCCAGTTATTGGATCCTGCGAGGATCGTTATCATTGTCTTGTGATATTGACATGCTAGTTTTTCTACCAGTCCATAGCTATACTATTATCATGATATTTCCAATCTCTGGAACTTGATATTACTGTTTTCAACTGAAAAATGATAAAAGAGTTTTCAAAACTATTTTTGAGCTTGCGAGGCTGCATTTGCATATTAGCTGACTGGTAGTGGATCGGGCTGCATGCCGCAGCGGTATATATGTTGGATCGGACTGCACGCGCCCCTCCGGAGTCTGAACCCCCACAGTGAGCACAGGTACCCAAATTGGATCGGGCTACGCGTCGTAGCGGTCATTTCATGCATTGCATTGCATTTAGCTATATCTGCTAGCTGTTATACTGTGTTGATGTTATTGCTGGTACATTACTGTTGTTATTGAACTGTTACAGGGAATTGAGTACATCTTTACATAGTGCTTTATTGTGGATTTCTTATCTACGCTGTCTTACCCCTGTTTATTACCACTGAGTCTAGCAGTACTCATTTTACTCCCTGCACCTTGTGTGCAGATCCAGGTACCTCTCAGCAGTCCTGATTCGGTAGCTGTTCGAGGCGACTTCTGTAGGATATTCGAGGTAGCTGCAGAGTCCGCAGGATTCGATGTTCCTTCCTACTGTCTTTTGATTTTGTATTTCCTACTTCTTTCCGCACTTGGTATCATGTAAATCATTATTACACTTATGCTATCTGTAGAGGCTCATGACTCTTGACCCCTCGGTCTTTGGGGAGTTGTACTATTTTGGGACTTGGTTCCCTAGTTTGATATTCCTATCACTGTTGAATTATTCTGTTATGCTTAAATCGGATAAAGTGAGCATATAGCTCCGTGATTGTTGTTAATTGGTCAGGTTGGCCTGGCAGTATGCTGGGCGCCATCACGACCGGGTTTGGGGTCGTGACAAGTCGGTATCAGAGCCTAGGTTTACTAGGCCTCATGAATCTTGAGCCGGTTAGTAGAGTCTTGTAGATCGGTACGGGGACGCCTGTACTTATCCTCGGGAGGCTGCGAACCTTTAGGAAACACTTCACTTTTCTTGTACTCTATCGTGCGATCTTGTTGTTCTGAGAATTGAACTTCTATATTCTATTCTCTCGCAGATGGCGAGAACGCGAGCATCAGGACAAGGTGGACGACCTCCATTGCCACTTGCTAGAGGCCGTGGGCGCGGTCGTGCTAGAGGTAGAGGTAGGGCAGCTGAGGCAGTGCCAGCCGACCTGCCCGTTGTACCTGTTCAGGAGCAGCCCCCAGTGGTTGATGCTCCAGCAGCCCCAGTTCAGGCCCAGACTGTATCTATTGCTATTCCTGGTCTTCAGGAGACTCTGGCCCAGATATTATCGGTGTGTTCCGGATTGGCTCAGGTAGTATCAGCTACCACTACTGCAGCGACATCCCAGACAAGGGGTGGTCAGCAGACCCCTGCAGCTCGCACACTTGAGCAGGTGGTTCAGGGACTTCAAACGCCGGAGGCGGTCCCCGCTCAGGTGGTTGCACCAGTTATTCCACCAACTGCACCAGCTCCAGAGCATATGGTTTAGGTTATGCGCGACGACGAGCAGCATCGTCTAGAGAGATTTGGTAGACTCCGGCCACCCCATTTCAGTGGTACTGAGGGCGAGGATGCCCAGGGTTTCTTAGATAAGTGCCAGAGGATGCTACGTACAGCTGGTATTCTTGAGTCCAGCGGAGTTTCATCACTACTTTTTAGTTTATTGGTCCAGCGTTCGATTGGTGGGAGGCGTTTGAGAGGCGTAGGCCTGCGGGAGCAGCACCTCTCGCCTGACAGCAGTTTTCTACTCTCTTCCTAGAGAAGTATGTACCTCAGTCCTGTCATGAGGAGCTTTGTTGCTAGTTTGAGTGGTTGGTTCAGGGCGACATGTTAATGACCAGTATGAGCTGAGATTTACACGGTTGGCTAGGCATGCCACATGGATGATCCCTACTGATAGGGAGAGGATTAGGAGGTTCATTGATGGCCTCAACTACTCCTTTCGCATTCTTATGACCAGAGAGAAAGTTTTATCATCATAATTCGAGCAGGTTGTAGATATGGCATGCTCCATTGAGGCGGATCATTGCCGAGAGAGAGAGGAGCGAGAGGCCAAGAGGCCTCGTGGTTCTGGTAGCTTCGGTGGTGCTCCATCTAGAGGGCATTTCCAGCAGGGCAGAGGTCGCTCATCTAGACCTTCTCATTCAGGCCGCCTAGAGCATAGTGGAGCTTCTTCTTCTGGTCGTGGCTGCCAGGGTTTCCAGCAGGGCCAGTCTTCACTTAGTTCCCTCCCAGCTCAGAGTACATCACGTACTACTTCAGCCCAGGGTTCATCTGTGGAGAGGGGTTCCCTTCGGTCCCTTCTCCAGCGCCAAGCAGCTGTTTTAAGTGTGGCGAGTTTGGCCACATGAGGAGGCAGTGCCCTCGACTTCGCAGGGACAGGTCTCAGCAGAGGGATCAGCCCTCCTCTTCAGCACCATCTCAGGCTAGTAGAGGTGGAGGTTAGTCTTCTTGAGGTCGCACCAGAGGCGAGGAGAGATCCAGTGGAGGTCAGGCACGATTCTATGCACTCCCTGACAGGCGTGATGCAGTGATTACAAGTATCAATTTTGTCTGTCACAGAGATGCCTCTGTTCTATTTGATCCAGGGTCCACATATTCATACGTGTCCTCTTATTTTGCACACCATTTGGGTGCGACTCGAGGTAGTCTTGATTTACCTGTTCATGTATCCACCCCCGTGGGTGATACGCTTATTGTGGATCATGTCTATAGATCCTGTGTTATTTCTATTGGGGGTTTGGAGACCCAGGCGGATCTATTATTGTTGGGGATGGTGGACTTTGATGTGATATTGGGTATGGACTGGTTGTCTCCGTACCATGCTATATTGGACTGTCATGCTAAGACAGTTACGTTGGCCATTTCTGGTATTTCTCCGATTGAGTGGCGGGGTTCGACCGATTTCGTTCCTAGCCGTGTCATTTCGTTCTTAAAAGCTCAGAAGATGGTCGAAAAAGGGTGTTTATCGTACTTAGATTTTGTGAGAGATGTGGGAGCTGAGTCTCCTAGCATTGATTCTGTACCTGTTGTGAGGGATTTTCCAGATGTATTCCCCTCGGACCTGCCGGACATGCCACCGGATAGGGATATTGATTTTGGGATTGACTTGGTGCTGGGCACTCAGCCCATTTCTATTCCTCCTTATCGGATGGCACCAGCTGAGTTGAAAGAGTTGAAAGAGCAGCTTTAGGAGCTTCTGGATAAGGGTTTCATTCGCCCTAGTGTGTCCCCGTGGGGTGCACCGGTGTTATTTGTTAAAAAGAAAGATGGTTCCATGCGGATGTGTATTGATTATAGGCAATTGAACAAGGTAACAATGAAGAACAAGTACCCTCTACCGCGCATTGATGATTTGTTTGATCAGTTACAAGGTGCGAGAGTGTTTTCTAAGATTGATCTTCGATCAGGCTATCATCAGGTGAAGATCAGGGACTCTGATATGATGAAGACTGCATTCAGGACCAGATATGGCCATTATGAGTTCCTTGTGATGTCTTTTGGGTTGACCAACGCCCCCGCAGCATTTATGCATTCGAATTGTCTTACTAATTCTCGCTCCTTCTCGAGATATTCATGCATTCTAGTTTCTATGGCTACATAAGTCCCCAATATTTGATTTACTACCAGCTGAGAATCACTTTTGACTATGATTTGCTTGATGCCGAGTTCGAGCGCCAATTCCAAATTTGTAATCATAGCTTCATATTTTGCTTCATTATTAGTAATCGGGTGACATTTTATAGCCTGTCTAATTATTTCTCATGTTGGTGGTATTAGAACAATTCCTAAGCCTGCCCCCTTTACATTAGATGAACCATCAGCAAACAATGTCCAAATCCCCGGGTTCGCACAATTAAAAACTTGTAATTCTTTTTCTGCCTCTAAATATATCCCTTGACTAAAATCAGCTACGAAATTTGCAAGTACTTGGGATTTGATAGCAGTTCTAGGTTGAAATATTATTTCATATTTGCTTAATTCTATAGCCCATTTTGCTAATCTACCTGACAATTCATGCTTATGTAAAATATTTCGTAATGGAAAAGTCGTAACTACAACAATAGGATGACACTGAAAATAAGGCCTTAATTTCCTAGATGCCATAATTAAAGCTAACGCTAACTTTTCCAACTATGGATACCTTGTTTCCACATCTAATAAATCTTACTTACATAATAGATAGGAGATTGTTTACTTTGGTCTTCACGAACTAAAACAACACTTGCCGCTACTTCTGAAACTGCCAAATAAATAAGTAACTTCTCACCTTCCTTTGGCTTTGCTAATAGAGGGGGGTTTGGCAAATAGATTTTCAAATCCTTAAGAGCTCGTTGGCAATCTTCATTCCACTCGAAATAATCCTGTTTCTTAAGTGCCGAGAAAAATTTAAAGCATTTTTTGGAAGACTTAGAAATAAATCTCCCTAGGGACGCGATTCTTCCAGTCAATCATTGAACCTCCTTTATATTTGTAAGGATATCGGGTATTTCTTCGATTGCTTTAATCTGTGAAGGATTTACCTCAATATCACGGTTAGCAACAAGGAAACCCAAAAATTTACCTGAGGCTACACCAAATGCGTATTTTTATGGGTTAAGCTTCATATTGTACTTACGCAAGATTTCAAACGTGACAGATAAATGAGAAATATGATCAGCAGAATGTTGGATTTTGACAAGCATATCATCTATATATACCTCCATAGTTTTTCCTAAGATGTTCCTAAAACATTTTAGTGACTAACCTTTGATTGGTTGCACCAGCATTTTTTAGACCAAAGGACATTACTTCATAACAGTAAGTCCCCCAGTCTGTGATGAAAGAAGTCTTTTCTTCATCATCGGGGTGCATTTTAATTTGGTTGTACCCCGAATATACATCTAAAAAACATAGGAGTTCGTGACATGCAGTTGCGTCAATCATTTGATCTATATGGGGTAAAGGGAAAGAATCTTTACGAAAAGCTTTATTTAGATCAGTATAATTTACGCAAACTCGCCACTTACCATTTTTCTTAGGTACGACCACTGTATTAGCTAACCAATCAGGATACTTTACCTCGCGGATTGACCCAATTTGTAATAATTTCTGAACTTCATCTTAAATTATCTGATTCATGAAAGCTCCTTGCTTTCTTTTCTTCTGCTTGATTGGAGCAAATGATGGATCCACATTGAGTTTATGAATCATCACCTCTGGTGGTATACCTATCATATCAGCGTGGGACCAAGCAAAACAATCCACGTTAGTTTTTAAAAATTCAATTAACATACCTCGCATGTCAGGCCTTAGATTAACTCCTACATAAACTTTCCTTTTAGGCCATTGTTCAAATAAGATTACTGCTTCGAGCTCTTCTATTCTTGTCTTGCTATTTTCATTTTCCTCGGGTTCCTGAATGACATCAGGTCTCGAGTCTAAATCCGTTTTTTCAGTTGAAATTTGGTTGTGGTTGCCTCCAACAGTTCCTACGATACTCGTACTTGCCACAAGTTTGATACTCCTGGCTATTTGTTGATCTCCTCGAATTTGACATATTCCCCAAGGCGATGGAAACTTGATGACTTGATGTAGAGTTGATGGCCTGGAAACGTGACATTTGTATTGTCGAAGCCTGATAACGTATGTGCTTTGGATATCATTCTATCTTCAGCTTGTATTTCATGCAACACTCTTAGCAAAATGATGTTGACAGAACTTCCCGGATCAATTAAAACTCGCTTTACATTAGTATCATGTACGAGTAATGATATAACCAGTGCATCATTGTGAGGAGTGATCATTCCTTCTGTATCTGCATAATCAAAACTCATACTTTCGTCCTTTAAGGTTTGGCGTACTCGCTTCCCGTGTGTAATAACCACTTTAGAAATTTTATTTGAAGTCGTGTACGTTACTCTGTAAATATCCTCTCCTTCATTGATGACATTCAATATCCTTTTTGGCAATGGTGTATTTGATGCAAGAGTATCTCCACGAGACTGGCGTGGAGAGGCTTGAGGGGAAGGAACTAGACTAACATTGTTCAAGTCCCTTTGAGCGTGAGGGATATGGTTTTCAACAACATTGTCGTTGTTGGTGTTGTTGGTGTTGTTTGACATGATGCTAACCACAAGTAAAGTGTTTAAGCTTAGAAAGAATAGATTATCAGATTCCCGGTAAAGGAACCAATTTGTTTAACCAAAATATGAAATTTCGATTAAAACCAGAAAATAATAGAAAAATCGGGTTACTGATAATCAAGAGACCGAAAAATGTAATAAGTTTTCAATAATTAGAATGAACAGTAAAGAAAAATTGTATTTCAGTAGGCTTTCAATGGTTGATCATGTCTACAATTGGTATAACTTCCTCCTTTTATAGCTAACTCTAGGTAGAAGAATGAAACCTAGGTTTTAATGACACAATTATGAGTAATTTATGATATTAAATAGGTCGTTACACAATCATTCTTATTAAATATCAATTCTTCAACGTATCAGGTACTTAATGATTGAATTTGGACTTCATTCCGCCTCCAAATCCATGTTTTAAATGCTTTTTGATCCGTTACCCTTGAATGTCTTGAATTGATACGGAACACGTATCTATTTGCTCTTTGTATCCTTTGTCTTTAGAACTTCGTTCCAATCCATTCTAAACAGATACGGGACTCGTAGTTGAACTACGTCCCGTGTCTAATTTGTCTCCTTGCATCTTTATTTATTCTCTTTCGGAATAATAACCTTTTGACCATTCCACGTGTCATGCCACTCAATTTTTTTTCCAATACAGCTATGTGATAAAAGTGAAGGTATAAACATATGTTATGTTTCTATTGATATGATGCAAACATCCGATAATGCTAAGTTTTTACCCTTTGAATAGAAGAGAGAGAGAAAGTAGTTTTAAGGACTATAGTTATGGTAGCAGTAGGGATTGGTTTCAATCACATGAATATATTAAATAAACAGGTTATAGAAAGAAACTTTTCTAGCCAAGTCTTTTGGATTATGTGCATCTTTTTTTGCTCCAAAGTGATGGCTTCTAGTCCTATGCTCACCTCTATACTTTGTAGGGATTTTGTATGTCTATATTAATTAATTTGGGAATACACGTGAATGGAAACATAGTCTCGTGACTTAATGTGGACAGGAAACATACAAACATTAACGCCAAACAACATTCCAAGTTTCTTCCTGACAAAGTCGCAATTTTGCTACTACTTTCCGACCCTTAATTACGCTTCTTTATTTTCTTCCAACATTTACCAAATCACGCTTCAACTAGTTCTAGCATGTGTTTACATTAAATTGACGCTAACAAATGATTAATGTTAATTACTCATTTGCTGTGCCTTGTAACTATTCTTTTATTCATTTTTACTTATCCGCTATTTACTCTGTTTAAGATAAATGCTCGTTTGCGACCTTGATCTACGTTGACTCCCCGACATTACCCTCTATCTATTGTGAGACCACTTTGTCGAAGTCATTCCATGACACGTGGCAGCCCATTGAAGGCTCCTTTTGCATTGATATGGTCTGCACATAAACTAGGATAATTTTTAGCCTATACAGTTGCGAATTCTCGTAGTTATATAAGAATACTAAGTTATTAGTTATAGAACCGCCAATATATCATATATTACTATACATTTAATACTTAAAAGAAAATTAAAACAAAATATCCATGATAATAGGATAAATCCAAGGTACATATTATCCATTTTGGGCATATAAATTAAAGTTCCTATGTGACGAAAGTCTCCTCATGACCTTATGAAACTTTAGCCCACTACGGTCTTTAAAATGTTAAAATTGAGAAACTTCCAAAAATCACAATGTTTTAGTGGTTATTAGCTAGTTATAGCTATCATTTACTGTATTACTTTCTATAACTATGTTTTTGAATTTTTAGAGTGTATTCAATGTATTTAAGGTATTGTACTCATGAATATAGTAGTATTTCTAGGCGTGAAACAGGGGATTACAGCTAGACAAATGTTTCTATTCGAGTGTATTCGACTGTATTCATGGTGTGAAACATAGGATTACAGCTGTACAAATTATTGTATTCGAATGTATGCGACTATTTTCACAGCGTGAAATAGGGAATTACACTGTTTCTAAACGGAAAGTGAATCAATTAATACAATAGGCTCCTAATATACAAAAAATACCCCAAAGACATAGCAATCTTCAGAGAATTTATATAATACATCTAAATACATAAATTATATTAATTTTAAAAAATATACGAATACATTCATAGAATATAGCGAGATAGTGAATACAATGAAATGCATAGAATACACCAGGATACATTGAAATACAATTAAAAAAAGATAATAAAATATATAGAATACAGCGAGATACACTGAAATACAATGAATACAATAAAATACAGCGAGATACATTGAAATATATTAATAAAAAGTTCAAGTTTCTCATCCCCCAACTATATCGTCTTTGTTAAAAAACAACCCTAATGTTGTCTCGTTGAAGCAGCATCAATATCCAGTCCTCACTCGCTGTCACTGTAGCTTACGGTTGCCGATGATTAGCATGTAATTACCGGCGAAATACATAGGTTTTTATTGATCCGATATGGTGCGTCAAATAATGAGATTGGGAGGCTTAGGGCGGTGGTATCAATGAATTACGGCCACTGTCAAAACGGTGACGGTGGTATTTGCTCTAGTGTCCGGTAGAGGAGAAGACCTCGGGAAGTAGAGAGAGAGAGAGAGAGAGAGAGAGAGAGAGAGAGAGAGAGAGAGAGAGAGAGAGAGAGAGAGAGAGAGAGAGAGAGAGAGAGAGAGAGAGAGAAGAAATGGGGTAGGGGATAGGAGAAATTTGAGGATGAGAGAGAAAAATTATACTAATCTTATTTTATGGCTTAAGGGTAGGATGAGACTATAAATAGATATTTTGCTATAAAAAAAATCAAAATGTAACTATGAAATATAATCTTTTAAAAGGGTATTTATCTAAAATAAATAAGGTATCAACCTTTGTTGTAGGAGGTAATTGAAAGTACAAGAGGGGGGGGGGAGTGAATTGTAGTCTTTCTAAATTTTTAGTCGACTACTCTTCAGACCTAGTCGACTTATGCGGAGACAACCTGCATAAAACTATTAGTTCTTTTGATTTAAACAAGTATAATCACAGTACAGTAGAGGAACATAATATAATACGTGAGCGATGAAAGTAAATGACACCAGGAATTTTATACTGGTTCTTAACCAATGTGGTATCCTAATCCGGTCCTCTTGGGTTGCTAGAGTGTTATCTATAGAGCTCTTTGTAAATTGAATTGAGTATAACTTTTGTTTTTTTTAGCGATCAACACCAACGCTGACAGGGTTGGTTTTCACTCGCTCACCAACAATGACCCTTTGGTTTTCATTTCCTCACCAAAGAAATGAACAATGACACAACCTCTAGGACACGTTGGCTCTTCAATATTTTTCTGTCTCTCTTCTCTCTTTTGGGTACACAGTAAATTTAATAAAGTCAATTACAATACTTTTTAAGAGTAGAATAAAGAACTTGTGGTTGGATAGACAATTGTATAGAAGACTACATACTTTCTTTCTTCATTGAGCTTGTATATTTATAGCCCTTTCAACTTGTTATGGCTATTGCATAACCCAAGGAAATTTTTAATATTCTCGCGATCTTCGTTGCATCCGTTGCTTCCTTGAATCTTGGAGTAACATATGTTTTCATATGTAACCTTGATATAAATTTGGTCACACCATGAGATCCTCCTTCGATTTGTGGCTTTTTGTCCAAGGTTAGACTGCTTCTTATTAACTTGGACATAATATAGTCTTTGTCTTGTTTGAAATCCTTTCCTTGTGGGTCTCTCCTTAATTGCAGAACATGATAATCTTTCTTTTCCGATCTTTCCAAGCATGACCACTAAGTCTTTGATATTGATATTCTTTTGTACACCTGCTAGACTTTCCTTTGGATGGATCAGAATTCGACCATATAATAATGAACACTAAGTACGGTTAATAAACGGCACGACCTCACTTAATTGAAATCAATTAAATGTCCGATTAAGATGATTAGTAAGGCTATGGCTTATTCATTGCTGTCAGAGCCAGTCTCTTAACGTGGACCCTACCACTAATATTCGCGAGGCACATTTCATTTTCTGTAAATACCGAGAAGAAAGATGGGAAAAGGGTTCCTCTCCTTCCCCATGGGGGCTCTAAAATAAACATAGGAAAACAAGGTGGGAGAATCAAAAAGAAGTATAGAAAGACGGTAGATCAATAAGAACAAGATTGTAAGGCTTTGAACATCCCTACGGGAAGGCAGACCACCCTATTATCATCAATAAAGATCACCCATCTTTTCTATCATTAGAGAAATCATTTTTCATTATCTTTTCCCTTGTTTGGTTCTTGATTTATTACGACTTGCTATGATTGGCCCTCAACCTGCATATATTGTTCTGTATTCGTAAAGTAATCGGTAACTTTTGAGCCGAACAATTTGGCGCCGTCTATGGGGATTTCCTATCAAGATCGCGTAACTCTTCCTGAAATCAAAAGGAAAAGGGAAATGTCGGGAATGGAAAAAATAACCCAATTAGAACAAACCTGCTCCACCTCACTCACACATTCGGAAAGTCAGGCCATGCGCCTTCGCCAATTAATTCAACTACGGTTGAAATAGGACTCGGGCTACATGCCCTCGACTCCAAGTAATCAACAATGCTCAACAACAGTTAAACTAGTACTCAAGCCATACGCCTTCGCCAGCTAATTCAACTACGGTTGAAATAGGACTCGGGCTACGCGCCCTCGACTCCAAATAATCAACAACGTTCAACAACATTTGAACTGGGACTTAGGCTATATGCCTTCGCCAACTAATTCAACTACGGTTGAAATAAGATTCGGACTACGCGCCCTCGACTCCAAATAATCAACAATGTTCAACAACAGTTAAACTGGGACTCAGGCCATATGCCTTCGCCAGCTAATTCAACTACGGTTGAAATAGGACTCGAGCTACGCGCCCTAGACACCAAATAATCAACAACGTTCAACAATAGTTTAACTAGGACTCAGGCCATACGCCTTCGCCAACTAATTCAACTACGGTTGAAATCGGATTCGGGTCTACGCGCCCTCGACTCCAAATAATCAACAATGTTCAACAACAGTTGAATTGGGACTCAGGCCATACGCCTTCGCCAGCTGATTCAACTACGGTTGAAATAGGACTCGGGCTACATGCCCTTGACTCCAAATTATCAACAATGTTCAACAACAGTTGAACTGGGACTCAGGTCATGCGCCTTCGCCAATTAATTCAACTACGGTTGAAATAGGACTCGGTCTATGCGCGCTCGACTCAAAATAATCAACAATGTTCAACAATAGTTGAACTGGTACTCAGTCCATATGCCTTCGCCAGCTAATTCAACAATGGTTGAAATAGGACTCGGGTTACGCGCCCTCGACACCAAATAATCAACAACGTTCAACAACAGTTAAACTGGGACTCAGGCTGGGCGCCTTCGCCAATTAATTCGACTATGGTTGAAATATGACTCGGACTACACGCCCTCGACTCCAAATAATCAACAACGTTCAACAATAGTTGAACTGGGACTCAGGTCATACGCATTCGCCAACTAATTAAACATGAAATAGGAATCGGGCTACGTGCCCTCAACTCCAAATAATCAACAGCGTTCAACAATAGTTGAACTAGGACTCAGGCCATGCGCCTTCACCAATTAATTAAATTACGATTGAAAAAGGACTCGAGCTACGTGCCCTCGATTCCAAATAATGAACAAAGTTCAACAACATTTGAAATGGGACTCAGGTCATACGCCTTCGCCAACTAATTCAACATGAAATAGGACTCGGGCAACGCGCCCCCGACTCCAAATAATCAACAATGTTCAACAACAGTTGAACTGGGACTCAAGCCATGCACCTTTGCCAATTAATTCAACTATGGTTGAAATGGGACTCGGGCTACGCGCCCTCGACTCCAAATAATCAACAATGTTCAACAATAGTTGAACTGGGACTCAGGCCATGCGCCTTTGCCAACTAATTCAACTACGGTTGAAATAGGACCGGTCTACGCGCTCTCGACTCCACAAAATCAACAATAATCAGCAACAATTGAATCAAGACACAGGCCACATGCCTCCGCCAATAAACTGTCAAGAGAACTGAGGCACGAAGCAAGCACCCTCGCCGGCCAAGTCAGTACTCTTAACATTTACTAAAATTAGAGACATGCGAGATTCGGCCCCAGCCAAACTACCGGGTCACATTTCGTTCCCACGGCGAATAGCCCGACCACACCCAAAATGGGACTAAGGTTAGGACGAGCCGACCTTGAGGGGGTGGCTTGCCTCGGCCACCCGAGTCGCGAGGGGACTGGCCACCAACTTCCAAAAATTAGTACCCCCGCTAGAATCGAATATCAAAACCAAATTAACCCCCCTCCTTCCCCAAGACGCGAACGAAATGAATAGTAAACAAATGAAAAATGGGAATTCCCCCTTGTTCATAAAACAATTACGGGCCATGCCCGCTTACATCCATCCAAACGCTATAAAAAACGAGAAGAAAAACAACAACGTACAAAAAACAATAACAACAATAGCTACTAAAAAGATGAAGAAACTACTTTTTTTGACTCGGTGCCGTCTGCGCCATTACTTGCCCCAACCGCATCATCACGTGCACCACCTACACTGCCACTTGCAGCCTCTCTGTCATCCCCCCAAGCTTCCGCCAGCTCCATCATCAATCCCAGGCATTGCGACGTCAAAATCGCACTCCATAGGAGCCTCCCACGCCCTTTGGCGTGCCCCCTCGAAAGTGGCTCCGGATATGATGCCAGCCTCAAGCAAATTCTTATATACATCCCGCTGAGCCTCAACATAAACCCAAATCTCGCGAGAATGGCCCGTAAAAGCGAACTGCTCCTGGAGACGCCTATTCTCCTCTTCCAAAAGCGTGATCTGCCCCGCCGCATCTTGAGCACCCCGCTCTAGGACCCCAATCCGCTCTTTGAGACTACCCTCTCTGAAGGCAACAGTAGCTCTCACCAATGACAATTGAGATTCGTTTGCGCGGATAACCCCCTACAACTCATCGACTCGGGCCGAGGCATCAGCCAACCTCCACTTTAAAGCCGCCACCTCCCCTTCAATCACGACAACCTTCCCACTCCACTCTGAGGTGACTTCCGTCACCTTGGTCAAACATAAAAGCTCACACTCAGTCGTGGCCCTATTTCCGACCTCGAGATCATCATCCTTTCGACACAATTGATCCTCTAAAGCCCGTATGCGACCAAGCGCGTCGTTCGCTTGTAACTCCCTCATCGCCAACTCTTCAACCAAAGCCCGGTTACGGGGGTCATTCCTCATACACACGCTCATCTCCCTACATTTGTCTCGATAGTGATGACACTTGTTAAGCATCCACAAAAATAGCCCCGACCGAATGTTGGCTCGGCGGAGACTCTCCACCTGCAACAGAAAAGCCTGCAAAACAAGAAGCAATAGTTCAGGTAGGAAATGAAAAACAAGGTAAAGGGAAAATAAATAGGCTTCCATCTCTAAACACGTACTCATTCCAATCACGGCCACTTCGTTCACCAGACCAGCATATGTAACCTCCCTCAATGACTCATTCTCTACCGTAGAACACAGCTACCCAAACTGCAAAACCAGACTCGAGTCTAGCAACAGCAAATTCTCATCCACAGGAACCTCGATAAGGCACGGCCTCCCATTCGAGTGAATAGCCGCACTTGTGACACCCTTACGGAATATGCGGACGTCCTCAGAATCCAAGTTCGAGTCAGATGTGGACCCATCTCCTACCGCCGCCACCTCCGCTGAAGGGGTACTCGACCTACCAATATCCACGATCACTGGGAAGCCTCCCCTAACTCAACCATGTAGGTCAAAGATTGGGCCGTTGGAGCAACGATTCCTTCTCGATCTGCGCAGACCTAAACATTATTTTCCCTCGGCCCGTCCTCAGGAGTGTGCACCAGATCGTCCCATTCCCACCTCAAAAGGAGGATAATCTACATTTATTATGATAGGGGGAACAGGCACAACCGCCACGAGAGGAGTCGGGGTGAAAGCAACCCTGCACCTAGTCAAAGGCTTGTCTTTCTCGTCGCACGAAGACGAGCAGTCTCATGGGCGAACAGTCCCTGAGGGACCTTCGTCACGAAATAGAGGAAGAGAAGGAGGGGGAGCCTCAGAAGATTCAGTTGACGCGGCCCTTGGTACACGGCATGGCGCCGGTGCTGCAAAGAACCTAGCAATCGCGCCAGGCCGCCGAAATTCTAGTTAAGGAGCTCTACCACGATTCACTCTCCCTGTAACAAAAAGACAAGATCAGCCCGAGAAGCTACTAAACTCAAACAATAACGGGTCTAAAAACATAACTTCTTACCCACGGTTTGCCCCCGGCCATGCTTCTCCAAGAAGGACGCCCATGTACGAATCCCCTCGGTCTTCGAGCCATCCATGCAGCCCAGCAAATAAATCTGATGGCAACCTCTCGGCTATAAACGCAATGACAAGGAAATGATAACCTAAGCACAGTAAAAAGTGAATAAAGGAACAAAGATTGCCGTTTAGAAAATAACTCACGTCTGTAGCTCCAGACCTCCGGAAACCCCAGGGAAGGCGCCACCAAGTGCTCGGTCCAAATGTAAAAGAATTTATCGAATGGCCGAGGCTCAACCTCATCGTCTAATGCAGCTGTTAGCCCTCTCGACCCACGGGGGCTCATCCGAAGCATGGTCCCCCACACTCGTTGAGGAGCGTACAGGGCAAGTACGTGCTGTAGCGTGACCGTCCTACCGGCCAACTTCTCATACTTCATAAACATCGCCAGGAGCTTGTAGAGAGCGGGGGTGAGTTGTCCCGGACACACTTTGTAGTAACGACAGAAGTCCACCACTAAATTGGGAAGCGGGACCCTGAACCCCAGTCTGAAGGGGTACGCGTAAAAATCACAGTACCCTGCATGGTCAGCATGAACCCTCTTTTCGTGATGAGCAAGAACAATATCAGTGTGGGAAGTTACAAACCCCTGCTCCCGCAGTTGGGTCATGCCAACCTTCCCTATTAGTGGGGCCTCATCCACGGGATCCTCCCCTCCATCAGTGGTGAAATATATTACCAGACCTCAAATACGGGGAGTATTTCATCTATCGACGGAATCCCCACAGTCTCAGTCTGACCCTCTCCTCCCAGCACCGGAGATGGCCCTTCCATCACCGGAGGGTTAACCGACAGAACAACTAGAAGAACTCTACGAGAAGAAGAACTGGCCATTGTTCAGTTGGTAGAAGAATGAAACACCGGATGTTTATAGAAGATAACAAAGCTTATCGCAATCAAGAAAAGAGACGATGAATTTGCAGAAGATAAGAGCTCCAAAATCCCACAAATAAACAGTAGTGTACCAAGAAACGGATATACCAAACCACCTTTATAGGCAACATAAATGATTTCGGGAAAATCGATGGATGTCATTAACTGCGCATCCAACTGTCAAAAGTGGTTCAATTATACTAAAACGGGTGCCGCCACGATCAACATCATAAAGTGCTCACTCGGCCACAGTCTTCATCTTTCTAATCAGAGTAAACAAAGGGTCTTGTCAATAAGGACAGAATGTACCCTACGCCTTCAAAGCTCCGAACAAACCGTATACACCGCACTCGCACGCACTGCATACGATTTTCCTCCCGCCTTCGATGATGCCCGTACGACCAAAGCGAATTCTCAAAAAATAACAAGATCGGTCAGTTGCCACGAAAAGTGTGGCCTCAACCCGAGTAACATTTGTTCGCTCCTTATCCGAAAATCATCTATATCACGGTCGACAAATTTCGCTCATCAAGCTTGAGTTCGGGACGACCTTGATTAGCGGAGGTACTAACTGTATGGGTCGGAATTCGACCATATAATAATCAACACTAAGTATGGTTAATAAATGGCGCGACCTCTCTTAATCGAAATCAATTAAATGTCCGATTAAGATGATCAGTAAAGCTATGGCTTATTCATTGCTGTCCGAGGCAGTCTTTTAATGTGGACCCTACAACTAATATTCCCGAGGCACATTTCATTTTCTATAAATACCAAGAAAAAAGATGGGAAAAGGGTTCCTCTCCTTCCCCATGGGAGCTCTAAAATAAATAGAGCAAAATAAGGAGGGAGAATCATAAAGAAGTAGAGAAAGACGGTAGATTAATAAGAACATGATTGTAAGGCTCTGAACCTCCCTACGGGAAGGCAAACCACCCTATTATCATCAATAAAGATCACCTATATTTTCTGTCATTAGAGGAATCATTTTTCATTATATTTTCCCTTGTTTTGTTCTTGATTTATTACGACTTGCTATGATTGGCCCTCACAAGATAAACAATTTCTTGATTTATCTTCCTTGATAAATTCTTCACAAGATATTTTCTTTCCGATATTTGTTTGGATCTATACCAACAATTTCTTTCATGTATAAGAATAAGATTACCACAAATAAATATTCTTTGATTAATATTTATTATCATCAAAATTAATGCATGAAACCTTGGAGCTAAGGGTAACTAATCTTAACAATTACCTAGCTCACGGGGCAAGTTCTGAATCATATTATTATAACCTTTTAATACGTTGCTCGTAGATGAATGTTATTTTAGTTGCCAAACTAAGGTCCAAGTACAAAGGTACTAAGTCTAACAAGACCAAATTTTTAGACCTAACTTTTTACTTTGCTAAGTCACATTGTTATTATCGCCGCAAATTAGGTTTTTTCCCTCTAATTTCATCGTGGAATAAAGTATTTCAACATATTCAAATCAGGTCGTGAATGCATAGGGTCTAATCTCCAATGAAAATGAAGCCTAACGGCGGAAAAAAATGTGAGTAAAAATAGTTCTACACGAGATTTAACAGTAAGAATATTGAGTAGTCTTTTCTTGTCGTCTTTATCTTTATGTCAAACACTCCAAAACAGATAAAACTTTTTTGGTGCTCTCTCTCCCTCCGCTGCTTCCTTTTGATAACTTTTAGCTCTTTTCTTGCAATAAATTCGTCTCATTTATCGCAGTTGATCCCGTGAATGATACTCCATGATATATGCTTCTACCACTTATTTAATAGGAGTAAATAAATAAAGAGAAAAAGGGCAAAATATATTCATATAGTAATAGAAAAGTGTTCGACCCAAAATGTTTATGAATATTTATGAACTCAAAATAATTATTAAAAATAAAGGGCCAATCATAGCAGGTCGTAATATATCTGAAATTCACTATAGGAAAAGATAAAGGGATCATATGTAGAGATAGCAGAAGGTATTTAGTGATCTTTTATTCATGATAATGGGTTAATCTGCCTCTCCATTAAGAGGTTCAGATCCTTACAATCATGTTTTCATAGATCTACTTTTATTTTGTCTTTTTGATATTGGGTTCTCACTTTGTGTTATACTATGTATTTCTTAGAGCCCCCGTGGGGAGAGAGTGGAACCCCTTTTTCTGATGATTGCCTCGGTATTTTATAGATCTTAATTATGCCAGTTGATTTTTCTTGGAGATCGGGTCCGTGTCGTGAGACTATTGTGGGCGTACCCGCAAGGCGTCGACCCCGACATAAAATTTTAAGCGGATACGGACAATAACATGTGGTCGAGGACGGCCTCGCCACTTGTGGCGTTCGCACTTAGTCGAGGGAGGCCTCATCGCTTGCTATGCGAACTTGGGCCGAGGGGAGTGATTAATTTATTCCTATTATTATAAGGTCGAATTGTAGCTCATACAGATAGTCCCTCCGCTTATCGTGGTCACGTCGAGACGGGCCGGGATAAGCGGATATGATAGCTCGAATGGCGTCTCTTCCCATTCGAGGAGACGATAGCCTCTTAGGGCGTCTCCTCATCAGTCATGAGTCCGGATACATTCTTGCTCATGCGAGCTTTAGGACGCAAGGTCTGGTCGGCCGATAAGACGTCATCGCATTCGGGATATTCGAAGCGGCGGCTTAAATTCCGGCGCATACTTTCTGATTTCGATCGTGGCGGCGACGGTTTTGATGGAAATTGAACCGTTTCTGACGGTTGGGATTCACATTAAATGGTGCCTATCGGTTTCCCGAGGTTTGATTCGATTTTTTCTATAAGAGAGCATGGCATGTCAAACATTCAACACTCTTTGATTTACTGATTGTCTCTCTCCCTAGAAATTCCCAAAGAATCCTGCTTTTTCTGTGGCATAATCATTGCCCGTTCTTAGTCATCTTCTCTATTTTTACTCTAACCTTTCTTGTGACCTGAATCAATGGCTAGCCCTCATTCTCGCGACGGTCTTCCGGTAGTGCTATCAGCGGATTCTCTGGTGATTGAGGGGCTATCCCACGTGCTTCCGGTCGTCGATCGGAATGATTCTGAGAGGATGCCCTCAGTAGATGATATACTCCCGGGGGGCAGGGAGCTTGGCGGTGGATTTCACCACAGTTGGAGGGGTTGAAACCGTCGACGAGGCCCCATTGATAGGGGATGTAAGCATGGCTCAGCTGCGCGGGCAAAGGCTCATCCCCTCCCATGCCGATATTGTGTTGGCTCTGCCAGGGGACAGGGTGCACACCGACCGCGCCGGGTATTGCGTGTTCTACTCTTACCCCCTCAGGCTGGGGTTCAGAATGCCCCTTCCAAATATGGTAGTTGACTTCTGCCGGTATTACAGCGTTTGCCCGGGGCAGCTTACCCATCCGTATACAAGCTCTTCTCCATGCTGCTGAAGTTCTCGGAGCTGGTCGGCCGGTTGGTCACTCTACAACATGTCATCGCACTCTTTGACCCTCAACGGGTCCGGGGGTGCATGATCCGAATGGTCCCGCGCGGATGGCAGGGACTGGTGACGGCTTTGGACGACGAGGTCGAGCCTCGTCAATTCGAACAGTTCTTCTACGCCAGGACCGGTCATCTAGTGGCGTCTTCCCCAGGGTTTTTGGAGACCTGGAATCACGACCGTAAGCCATTCTCTATTTTTTTAGGGGATTGAACTTACACTTTTTTTTGTTTTGTCTTTTGACTAGTTGTTGTTTTGTTGTTTCTGCAGCTGAAAAGTCGCCCCCGCCTCTATTCACTGGTCTGCGCTGGTGGTTGGAAGTTATCCTCCCGCATACCGAGGGGATTCGCTCGTGGGCGTCCTTCTCAAGGAGGTACGGCCAAGGTCTGGTCGTAGGTAAGTCGTTTTGCTTAATTGGGACGTGTTCGACTTTTGGTTGTCGCCACGACTTAATGCTGACCCATTTTCTATATTTGTAGGGTGGGTAAACCGCGACAGGACTCCTCAGCCTGTATTCTAGCGTCCTGGGGAGATTTCCAGGTTTATTACTCCGGCGGCGGCCGCTCGGGTTCCCAGGGTCGTTTCCTTCGACTCTGTAGATGCGCCATCTCCCGCTCACCCTCTGCTTGATGGCGAGAGCATGTCAGGAGTTGTCCACCCTCGGGAGGCGTCGCCTTCTCGAGACGAAGAGGAGAGACCCTTAGTGAGGCGGAGAATCCTTCCACCTCTGGTCCCTTTAGTGGCACTAGCTGCTGACGAGGTGATAACCGTGGACCCTCTGCCTCTTTCCGAGGCAAGGGAGATCGTCGAAACGGCGCGCGCTCCATCGGGTGAGCCAAATGATCTTCCAGCTCGGGATGAGCGAGAAGGGAGTGCCGCCCCTACCGCTCAGTCTTCTACCCATAGGTTTGAGGCGGGTAAGCCTTCTCGGATAGTCATGGATCTTGGAGATTCCAGCACCCCATCGACGGGGGCGACGGCGACGGGAGAGGTGTCTCTGTCTGGTTCAGACTTGGATTCCGAGGATGATCGTATGTTTTGTGATGGGATCACGAACGCGACTGTTCATCCAGACGGGAGGCCGCGGGTAATTGAGATTCCCGTTGATGAGAATTTATTGTTGAGGGAGTCTTCCATGTTGCCGCTGTTGGGCCAGCTATGTTCTTCCGTGGGGAATCAGTCGCTGAGAGAGGTAACGGATGTTAGCATAATGAATAAAGTAGCGTCGATGAGTATGAAGGTATGCGTTCTGGACTGACTATCTTCTCTTAACCCTTTCGTTTCCCGGGATCCCCGCCCCTGACTCCTCTATTTTTTTTGTGCTGTTATGCAGGTGTTTTTGTTGCAGGTGGAGTGCCTGCGTCGGACCAACGTTAGATCCGGGGTACTTATCCGTGTTCTCGAGAGGTGTCGCCGGTTACCGCTCCAATGCAGGGAGCTTAATGAGCGCCTGAGGGATGACCCTCGTAACCAAGAGTTGGTCGGGGAGTTAGCGCGGGCGGAACTGCAAAGGGACCAGGCGCTTGGGCGTGTTGAGACCTTGGAGGAGCAGCTGCATCAGGCGAACGATGATTTGGAGGCTGGGAGGAGGGCATCTTTGGAGAGCGAGCACCAATGCTTGGCTAGGGTGACGGCGGTTACCTCGGAGTGGAGCGGGAAAGTTGCCGCGCTGCAAGGGGAGTTGGCCGACTTGAAGAGTAGGCTAGCCAAGGCTTCTGCCAGGACGGCCGAACTTGAGGGGATCATTCGTGCCAACGATTCCCAACTGTCGTTGGTAAGAGCTACCGCCGCTTTCAGGCAGAGCGGGCTCGAGGAGCGGATCAGGACACTGGAAGTGAATGCTCGGGATGCCGCGGGGCAGATTGCAATCCTTGAAGAGGAGAATCGGCGCATCCAGGAACAGTCCGCGTGCATGGGTAGCTCCCGTGAAGCTTGGGTTTATGCCGAAGCGTAGCGGGACATATATAAGCATATGCTTGAGGTCGGCCTGATTACCGAGGGTACCTTCGAGCAGGCGCACCAGAAGGCGCGAGAGGCCCGTGAGGAATGCGGCTTTGACGCCGTGACACCCGACAACGATGACATCCCTGGCGGGAGCATGGCCAAGGCTGGGAATGATGGGGGCGCAGCGGAGGCTGGTAGGGGCGGAGCTGGCGACGGAGCGGCACCGGCAGGCGATGATGGGACTGGGATGGATGGCGTTGTTGGCAATCCCTAGTTAATTGATGATTCGTTGATTGTATCTTCTTTTAATTGTTGCCGTGTGTGGCTATTTTTTCTTCTTTCCCTTTTTGTCCTTTTTTTTATTTGATTGATTGTTGTGGCTGAATTTAGACAACTCTTGCTTCGGTGCGGACGAGCGTGGCCTATATCCGCTATTTTAATTTAGGGGGGGGAGGAGGGAACTTCCCCCTTTTTCTTCTGTTCGCTTATTGCTCGTTGTGTTGTGCATTTTTTTATTCACATGGTCATTAGTCGTCTTGGACCGAGGGCACATGGCCCGAGCTCTGCCTTAGTTCGTCGTTGAATATTTTAGTCGGCAAAGGTCTGTGGCCCGAGTCCCAGTTCAACCGTAGTTGAACTTCGTTGATTCTTTTGAGTCGAGGGCTCATAGCCCAAATTTACTTCAACTGTCGTTGAACATTTTAATTGGCGAAGGCTCGAGGCCTGAGTCCCAGTTCAACCACAGTTGAACTTTGTTGATTCCTTTGAGTCGAGGGCTCGTGGCCCGAATTTTGTTTCAACTGTCGTTGAACATTTTAATTGGCGAAGGCTCGTGGCCTGAGTCCCAGTTCAACCGCAGTTGAACTTTGTTGATTCTTTTGAGTCGAGGGCTCATAGCCCCAATTTTACTTCAACTGTCGTTGAACATTTTAATTGGCGATGGCTCGTGGCCTGAGTCCCAGTTCAATCGTAGTTGAACTTTGTTGATTCTTTTGAGTCGAGGGCTCGTAGCCCGAATTTTACTTCAATTGTCGTTGAAAATTTTAATTGGCGAAGGCTCGTGGCCTGAGTCCCAGTCAACCGTAGTTGAACTTTGTTGATTCTTTTGAGTCGAGGGCTCATAGCCCGAATTTTACTTCAATTGTCGTTGAACATTTTAATTGGCGAAGGCTCGTGGCCTGAGTCCCAGTTCAACCGTAGTTGAACTTTATTGATTCTTTTGAGTCGAGGGCTCATAGCCCGAATTTTACATTAAATATCGTTGAACATTTTAATTGGCGAAGGCTCGTGGCCTGAGTCCTAGTTCAACCGTAGTTGAACTTTGTTGATTCTTTTGAGTCGAGGGCTCATAGCCCGAATTTTACTTCAACTGTCGTTGAACATTTTAATTGGCGAAGGCTCGTGTCCTGAGTCTTAGTTCAACCGTAGTTGAACTTTGTTGATTCTTTTGAGTCGAGGGCTCATAGCCCGAATTTTACTTCACCCGTCGTTGAACATTTTAATGGGCGAAGCCTCGTGGCATGAGTCCCAGTTCAACTGTAGTTGGAATTTGTTTATTCTTTTAAGTCGAGGGCTCATAGCCCGAATTTTACTTCAACTGTCGTTGAACATTTTAAGTTGGTGAAGGCTCGTGGCTCGAGTCCCAGTTCAACCGTAGTTGAACTTTGTTGATTCTTTTGAGTCGAGGGCTCATAGCCCGAGTATTACTTCAACTGATCTTGAATTAAGTTGGCGAAGGCTCGTGGCCTGCGTCCCAGTTCAACCGTAGTTAAACTTTGTTGATTCTTTTGAGTCGAGGGCTCATAGCCCGAATTTTACTTCAACTGTCGTTGAACATTTTAATTGGCGAAGGCTCGTGGCCTGAGTTCTAGTTTAACCGTAGTTGAACTTTGTTGATTCTTTTGAGTCGAGGGCTCATAGCCCGAATTTTACTTCAAATATCGTTGAACATTTTAATCGGCGAAGACTTGTGGCCTGAGTCCAAGTTCAACCGTAGTTGAACTTTGTTGATTCTTTTGAGTCGAGGGCTCATAGCCCGAATTTTACTTCAACTTTTGTTGAACATTTTAATTGGCGAAGGGTCGTGGCCTGAGTCCCAGTTCAACCGTAGTTGAACTTTGTTGATTCTTTTGAGTCGAGGGATCATAACCCGAATTTTACTTCAACTATCGTTGAACATTTTAATTGGCGAAGGCTCGTGGCCTAAGTCCCAGCTCAACCGTAGTTGAACTTTTTTGATTATTTTGAGTCGAGGGCTCATAACTCGAATTTTACTTCAACTGTCGTTGAACATTTTAATTGGCGAAGGCTCGTGGCCTGATTCCTAGTTCAACCGTAGTTGAACTTTGTTGATTCTTTTGAGTCGAGGGCTCATAGCCTGAATTTTACTTCAACTGTCGTTGAACATTTTAATTGGCGAAGGCTCGTGACCTGAGTCCCAGTTCAACCGTAGTTGAACTTTGTTGATTCTTTTGAGTCGAGGGCCCATAGCCCGAGTATGGATGAGATTAATCACGCTTGCCCTGGTCGTTGTTTTCCCTTTGTTTCTGACTTCAGGAAAAGCTACGCGATCTTGCTATGAAATCCCCACAGACGGCGCCAAATTGTTCGACCCAAAATGTTTATGAACATTTATGAACTCAAAACAATTACTAAAAATAAAGGGCCAATCATAGCAGGTCGTAACATATCTGAAATTCAGTAAAGGAAAAGATAAAGGGATCATATGTAGAGATAGTAGAAGGTATTTAATTATCTTTTATTTTTGATAATAGGTTACTCTGCCTCTCCATGAAGAGGTTCAGATCTTTACAATCATGTTTTCATAGATCTACTATTATTCTATCTTTTAGATATTGGTTTCTCACTCTGTGTTATACTCTGTATTTCTTAGAGCCCCCATGGGGAGAGAGTGAAACCCCTTTTTCTGATGATTGCCTCGGTATTTATAGATCTTAATTATGCTAGTTAACTTTTCTTGGAGATCGGGTCCGTGTCGTGAGACTATTGTGGGCGTACCCGCAAGGCGTCGACCCCGGCAAAAAGCTTTAAGCGGATACGGACAATAACATGTGGTCGAGGACGGCCTCGCGACTTGTGGCGTTCGCACTTAGTCGAGGGAGGCCTCGACGCTTGCTGTGCGAACTTGGGCCGAGGGGAGTGATTAATTTATTCCGATTATTATAAGGTCGAATTGTAGCTCATACAAAAATATTTAAATATATCATCCAAATATATCCTTATCGTTACATTATTGATTCAAATATAATCTTTCTCTATTAAGTTTGTTCAAAGTATACATCTAATCTTATGTGGCACTGTCATGTGAGGAGGTGAATGCCA
>JASVEL010003692.1:0-137348 GCA_032618575.1 Nicotiana noctiflora | reverse complement strand
ATCATAATTGATTTCACATTAAACAAATAAAACGATACGAGTGATTCATTAACAAGATTTCAATTTTTACAACGCCCGACATAACACCATATATATACATAAGACTGGAGTCCCACAGTTTACATGTCTACGGAGCCTCTAGGATACAAAAGGGAAATACAATACTTGCCGGTAACAAGGCTCCGGCTATACCTTACAAAACCAAAATGAAATCTAAACCAAAGTGGCATGAACCACACAAGGCCCCAAGGAAGAAAGGGGCTTACCAAAAACGGGCAGTGGAGGATGAAAGATACTACTGCCGATGAGCTGAAGTGCCTGCTACTGATCCACCTACAATCATGACACGAATGTAGCGCCCCGGCAAAAGGGACGTCAGTACACTTGAATTGTACTGGTATGTATGGACAAACTTTGTCCCAAGTAAACTCAAGCCATTAAATTACATCAACAATTAATTAAGCCAGAGCCAACCATGTTTCCACATTTTCCTCATTTCAAATAATTCTCACACAAAGCACTTTCTACGATCAACCAATTTAACAATAACCAATCAATCACGTAAAGCACAAGTAGTCCAACAAAGGGGCAATCAGTGCCCCACAGGTTGCAAACTCTCCTGTTGTCTCCTTTCACAATTTCACATTATTGATTTATGTATCAATTTTCAATAGCGATTTCGATCGCTTTCCATCCTTATTGCCCCTGACCACCCTTATTACCTCGGCCACCCTTATCACCCCAACCCACACCTTATTTCACCACGTCGCGGCGCGCGACACGACCCCGCCTTACAGTTGAAAACACAACAATTTCAAACAGCAGATAAGGTACTACACACAATTTCAACAAGTTCAAATAAACAACTTACACATTGGTTCATATTCTCAATTTCTTCTCAATTCAATATCACAACCATGTTACAATATTTCCACAATTCAGGTGTTTCATCTCTTTCCACAATAAACCAATTCTCAAGTGTTTCGTTTGTTTTCCACAAGGTGCCATATAGGCCATCATAGTCATTATTCACAATTCTTTTTACCAAATTAAACTCTCATTTTACATCACTCATAACTCAACCACAAACTTTGAATATCCAACAACAACATCAAGAATTTCACACAATTTGTCAATTTAACACGAAACAAACAAACTTCACACATATAGGCGATTTCACAAGAATCAAAATTAGCCATACATACCTGGTGATGATCTTTCTTCCTACTTTATGCTTACCCAAGATATCCTACTCTTGCCAACCTTGTTCTTGGAGACTCTTACTTCTACTCACTTCTTTTTACTAGAAATCAAGTTCAATAATCATGCATGAGTGTAAAAATTCTATTTTCAAAAGCTATTATATGCAAACCTCTCTTTACCCAATTAAAACTGAAAATCAAAGAAAATAATTAGGGTTTTTACCTTGAAAATATTGGGGAAGTTGAATCCTTGCCCTAGAATCCCTTGGAATTAAGTAGTTGGAACAATCTTTGAAGATGAAGAACTTCTCTCTCTAAAAACCCTCTCTTCTCTCCCTAATTTTGGTGAGGTGATATGATAAAATGAAGAAGAAAGGTGTTATATTAAAGAAGAGATCGGGTCAAAATGTTACAAAAATCCGGGCCGGGGTCAAATATGCGGTCACTATGCGACCGCAGAATCAACATGCGGTCCGCATAGTGACCAATACTTGCCGGTAACAAGGCTCCGGAACGATTTGCGGTCACTATGCGGACCGCATGTTGATTCTGCGGTCGCAAAAGTGCACCGCAGATTGACATGCGATCGCATATCGACCGCACATTGGACACAATTTTGGGCAACTCTCTGGAACGATTTGCGGTCACTATGCGGACCGCATGTTGATTCCTAACACATCATTCGGACCATGACACCACATCTACTAGGTTTTATGCACAAAAATTTCACGGGGCCTTACATCCTCCCCCCCTTAAGATCATTCGTCCTCGAATGAGGATTTTGAAATAAATGAGTTGGTTTTGAAAGACATGATATGCAACCATCAAAATTTTGACTAACTCTTATATTTTAGAAAAATTTCGCCGGAGTTTCCTTTGTATTATGGACATATCCACCTGTCAGAGGGCCCCCGAAACACATTACCAAACAACAATACACAAATACAACACCTTTCACAACTTGAATGCTAGCATGATAGCTGTTATTGTAAGCAAATTCTATCAGTGGCAAGTGTTCATCCCAATTACCTTTAAAATCTAAGACACAAGCCCGCAACATATCTTCGAGCGTCTGAATGGTCCGCTCGGCCTGTCCATCGGTCTGTGGATGGAAAGCTGTGCTGAGATTCACCTGAGTTCCCAAACCTTGCTGAAACTTCTTCCAAAAGTTAGCGGTGAACTGAGCCCCGCGATCTGAGATGATAGAAAGTGGAGTGCCATGAAGCCTTACTATCTCTTTGATGTACAATCTTGCATATTGCTCCGCAGTATCAGTGGACTTGACAGGCAGGAAGTGAGCTGATTTGGTGAGTCGATCCACTATCACCCATATTGAGTCAAACTTACGCCGAGTGCGAGGTAACCCTACCACGAAATCCATATTGATCATCTCCCATTTCCACCTTGGTATTTCTATAAGCTTGAGTTAATCCACCGGGTCGTTGATGCTCGGCCTTCACTTGTTGACAGTTCGGACATTTAGCTATAAAGCCTGCTACATCCCTTTTCATACCGTTCCACCAATAATTCTCCTTGAGATCGTGATACATTTTCGTTGAACCAGGGTGCACAGAATACCTGGAAGTATGAGCCTCTGCCATCACTCTTTCCCGAAGCTCGTCCACATCCGGAACACATAGCCTATCTTGACACCGCAATACACCATCTTCGTTGCTGAGTACAAATGCTGAGGTCTTGTCATTCATGACTGCTTCCTTCACCCGAACCAATGCTGGATCCATGAACTGTTTTTCCTTGATTTCCGCGACCAACGATGACTCTGCTCCATTATGCACCAAGATATCCCCCTCATCTGACGCCGAGATACGAACCCCCAAACTGGCTAATTGGTAAACCTCTCGAGCCAGGTGTCTCCGATCTACACCCAAATGAGCCAAACTACCCATGGATTTCCGACTAAGAGCGTCAGCTACCACATTTGCTTTCCCTGGATGGTACAATATGTCCATATCATAGTCCTTGAGTAATTCTAACCACCGCCGCTGTCTCGGATTCAGCTCTTTCTGCTTGAACAAATACTGGAGGCTCTTGTGGTCTGAAAACACATCTACATGAACCCCATAAAGATAGTGTCACCATATTTTCAAGGCAAACACAACAGCTGCAAGTTCCAAATCATGCGTCGGATAATTCTTCTCATGGTTCTTGAGTTGTCTGGAAGCATAAGCTATAACCTTTCCGTGCTGCATCAATACACATCCCAAACCGACTCTGGAGGCATCACAATAGACTACAAATCCCTCTGTGCCTTCTGGCAAGGCCAATACTGGTGCCGAGGTCAATCTTGACTTCAATTCTTGGAAACTTTTCTCACATGCTTCGGACCACTGGAACTTAACTGCTTTCTGCGTCAATTTAGTCAATGGGGAGGCAAGGGTTGAGAATCCCTCTACAAACCTCCGATAGTACCCTGCCAGACCCAAAAAGCTGCGAATCTCTGTCGGGGTCGTGGGTCTAGGCCAATCTTTCACTGCCGCAATCTTCTGAGGATCCACCATAATTCCCTCGCTGGAAATAACATGCCCTAGAAAAGCTACGGACTCCAACCAAAACTCACATTTTGAGAACTTGGCATACAATTGATGCTGAAGAAGGGTCTGCAATGCTGCTCTGAGGTGAACGGCATGATCTTCCCTGCTCCGAGAGTAGATGAGAATATCGTCAATGAATACAATCACAAAGGAATCTAGGAATGGCTTGAAAATCCGATTCATAAGGTCCATGAAAGCTGCTTGGGCGTTGGTTAGCCCAAAAGACATGACCAAAAACTCAAAGTGACCATAACGAGTTCTGAAGGCGGTCTTAGGAATATCCTGCTCCCTGATTTTCAACTGGTGGTACCCAGACCGTAAATCAATCTTTGAGAAGAACCTCGCTCCCTGCAATTGGTCAAACGGATCATCCACTCGAGGCAAAGGATATTTATTCTTGATGGTGACTTTGTTGAGCTGCCGATAATCAATACACATTCGAAGTGACCCATCCTTCTTTCGGACAAAGAGAACCGGAGCACCCCACGGCGACACACTCGGTCGTATGAACCCTTTCTCTAATAAATCCCTCAGCTGCTCCTTTAACTCCCTTAACTCTGCTGGCGCCATTCTGTATGGTGGAATGGATATTGGCTGAGTATCCGGCATTACATCGATCCCGAAATCAATCTCCCTATCCGGCGGGATGCCTGGAAGCTCATCTGGAAACACTTCAGGAAATTCATTCACAATTGGCACGGACTCGAGGGTAGGCACCTCTGAGGTGGTGTCCGTTACCCGAACCAGGTGATAGATACACCCCTTCTTAATCATCTTCGAAGCCTTAAGGTGGGAAATAAACCTACCCCTTGGCACTACACCATTTCCTCTCCATTCAATGACCTGGCTCGTTAGGGAACTCGAGCCTCATAACTCTCGTTCGACGGTCAAGTTTGGCAAAGCACGAATAGAGCCAATCCATCCCCATAATTACATCAAAATCTACCATCCCAAGCTCAATAAGATCGGCTGTGGTATCACGACCACCCACCGTAACAACACAATTCCTATAGACTCGTAAGGCTGTAATAGAATCACCAATAGGTGTCGACACAGAGAACGGCTCATGAAGCTGTTCGGGTTCTATCCCAAAACTTGAAGCAATGAATGGAGTAACATAAGACAAGGAGGACCCTGGATCAATAAGGGCATAGCAATCAATAGTCCGAACAGACATGATACCTGTAACAACATCTGGAGAAGCCTCGGCATTTTGGCGGCCACCTAACGCATAGAATCAGCTATGTCCACCCCTACCACGAGCTCCGCCCCTAGGTGCACCACGCCCTGCTGAAGCTGGAGGATACGCTGATGATGTAGCAACCGAAGAACTAGACGACTGAGCAAATCCCCTACCCATACCCTGACTGGGTGCACGGTTGTCCCGCTTAATATGACCTCTCACACTGCACCCGAAGTATATCGGGATATCTTGGTAGCAGGTCTCTGTATGAAATCTCCCACACTTGGGGCATGTAGGTCTCCCCTGCTGCTGGGACCTCACTCCAGGACGACGAGACTGGCGAGACCTCCTGCTGTCTAAACTTGGTCTCAAATGACTGCCCTGCTGATGACTATACACGGATGGCGGTGCACTCGCGGAGGACTGAGCATATGACTGGGATGGCCCTGATGACCCCTTCCCTGGAAGTGATCTCCCTGAACGACCCATTGACCGGGCCCTGTTGCTACTTTCTCTTTCTGCACGAATCTTCAATTTCCTGGCCTCTGTGGCCTGAGCAAACCCCACAATCCTCCCATAGTTCATATCTGAGTGCAAAGCTGCTGTGGCGGCCTCGTTCACTACCAAAGGGCTAAGGCCCCGAACAAACCGTCGAACCCGGGCATCCATGGTCGACACTAAATGAGGAGCGTACTTGGACAACCTTACGAACTCCATGTGATACTCCCAAACACTCATACTGCCCTGTTTGAGAACCTCGAACTCGGTGGCACGGGCTGCCATTGCCTCAGCAGGTAAGAAGTGGTCCATAAATGCATCCACGAACTCATCCCATCTGGCCGGAGGGCTCCCTTCCTCACGGGAATCCTCCCACATTTCAAACCATGAACGTGCCGCTCCCTTCAGTCTGTAAGAGGCCAACTCTACCCCCTCTATATCTGTAGCCTTCATTACTCTGAGGGTCTTGTATATCTCATCAAGGAATTCCTGTGGGTCGGCCTCTGGATCGGTGCCTGAAAATTCTGGAGGGGCCAATCGCAAGAATTGATGGACTCTGGAGCCAAAGGAATCTCCCTGTCCGCTGGAGGATGCAGGGGCATCATGGGATCTCTGGGCCTGGGCGGCCACTAGCTGTGTTAACATATGGATGGCTCCCCTAAGTTCTTCATTAGAAATACCAGAGCCCGAAGCGGGAACTGTATCTGAGTCAGGAACACTGGCAGGAGGAATGGTGGCATCCTCTGCCGCGGCTGAAATAGGGACACTTGGGTTTTGAACGGATGGGCCAGGCAAATTCGGGGCTGGTGGGTCATTCTCTCCCACGGCATCGGGTACATGATTAACAGCTGCACTTGGGCCGGCATTGGCCCTAAGGCCGAGTCTAGCCTTCTTCTTGGGTGCCATATTCTGAAAATTTGGGAACAAGGCACGAATTAGACACAGGTATCTCCACATTGCATTTTACCGCACGATATAGATTAACAAAGAAGTAGGTAAATTCCTAAATGCCCGTGTAGCCCCCTACTTATATGATGTGGTCGACAACACACCTATAAGAAGGGCACTACTAGACACGGCTCCGAGACATCCTAGGACACTTTAAAACCTTAAGCTATGATACCAAGTTTGTCACGCCCCAAATCGAGGAACATGACCGGCACCTGACCGGGTTGCCCCAGTCAAGCGGACCTGGGTGCCTTTCATTCCCACGCGTTACCCCTGTGTTGACTGTTTCTCATTAACCAAATATATTACTAACCATAATTTATTTCACATTAAACAAATAAAACAATACGAGTGATTCATTAACAAGATTTCAATTTTTACAACGCCCGACATAACACCATATATATACATAAGACTGGAGTCCCACAGTTTACATGTCTACAGAGCCTCTAGGATACAAAAAGGGAAATACAATACTTGCCGGTAACAAGGCTCCGGCTATACCTTACAAAACCAAAATGAAATCTAAACCAAAGTGGCATGAACCACACAAGGCCCCGAGGAAGAAAGGGGCTCACCAAAAACGGGCAGTGGAGGATGAAAGATACTACTGCCGATGAGCTGAAGTGCCTGCTACTGATCCACCGGCAAAAGGGACGTCAGTACACTTAAATTGTACTGGTATGTATGGACAAACTTTGTCCCAAGTAAACTCAAGCCATTAAATTACATCAACAATTAATTAAGCCGACCAACCATGTTTCCACATTTTCCTCATTTCAAATAATTCTCACACAAAGCACTTTCTACGATCAACCAATTTAACAATAACCAATCAATCACGTAAAGCACAAGTAGTCAAACAAAGGGGCAATCGGTGCCCCACAGGTTGCAAACTCTCCTGCTGTCTCCTTTCACAATTTCACATTATTGATTTTTGTATCAATTTTTCAATAGCGATTTCGATCGCTTTCCATCCTTATTGCCCCGACCACCCTTATTACCTCGGCCACCCTTATCACCCCAACCCACACCTTATTTCCCCACGTTGCGGCGCGCAACACGACCCCGCCTTACAGTTGAAAACACAACAATTTCAAACAGGAGATAAGGTACTACACACAATTTCAACAAGTTCAAATAAGCAACTTACACATTGGTTCATATTCTCAATTTCTTCTCAATTCAATATCACAACCATGTTACAATATTTCCACAATTCAGGTGTTTCATCTCTTTCCACAATAAACCAATTCTCAAGTGTTTCGTTTGTTTTCCACAAGGTGCCATATAGGCCATCATAGTCATTATTCACAATTCTTTTTACCAAATTAAACTCTCATTTTACATCACTCATAACTCAACCACAAACTTTGAATATCCAACAACAACATCAAGAATTTCACACAATTTGCCAATTTAACACGAAACAAACAAACTTCACACATATAGGCGATTTCACAAGAATCAAAATTAGCCATACATACCTGTGATGATCTTTCTTCCTACTTTATGCTTACCCAAGATATCCTACTCTTGCCAACCTTGTTCTTGGAGACTCTTACTTCTACTCACTTCTTTTTACTAGAAATCAAGTTCAATAATCATGCATGAGTGTAAAAATTCTATTTTCAAAAGCTATTATATGCAAACCTCTCTTTACCCAATTAAAACTGAAAATCAAAGAAAATAATTAGGGTTTTTACCTTGAAAATATTGGGGAAGTTGAATCCTTGCCCTAGAATCCCTTGGAATTAAGTAGTTGGAACAATCTTTGAAGATGAAGAACTTCTCTCTCTAAAAACCCTCTCTTCTCTCTCTAATTTTGGTGAGATGATATGATAAAATGAAGAAGAAAGGTGTTATATTAAAGAAGAGATCGGGTCAAAATGTTACAAAAATCTGGGCCGGGGGTCAAATATGCGGTCCCACAGTTTACATGTCTACAGAGCCTCTAGGATACAAAAGGGAAATACAATACTTGCCGGTAACAAGGCTCCGGAACGATTTGCGGTCACTATGCGGACCGCATGTTGATTCTGCGGTCGCAAAAGTGCACCGCAGATTGACATGCGATCGCATATCGACCGCACATTGGACACAATTTTGGGCAACTCTCTGGAACGATTTGCGGTCACTATGCGGACCGCATGTTGATTCTGCGGTCGCAAAAGTGCACCGCAGATTGACATTTTTCTGGAAAAATTTTATTCTACATTTTGAAACTTAAATCACTACCAAGGGTCCGAACCGCGGCTCGCAAGCTCGCCGCGAAGAATTCTACGCATTCCTAACACATCATTCGGACCATGACACCACATCTACTAGGTTTTATGCACAAAAATTTCACGGGGCCTTACAGTGACTTGGTCCGTCCCACGTAATAAATAATAACACCTAATTCTTGAAATGAATTGGACTAATTATCATGTTTGGGCTTCGTGCCGATTATTTGAATCCTTCAGGGATTGGTATCACTGTCTTGATAACACTGTGCATATTTTATTCTAAATTTAAGGTTTTAAATGGTATTTTGCTATTCAGCATTTTTATAAGGATATGGAAAACTTGAACAAGGTCTTAATAACATTTTTTAGCTGTGAGCTAATATGATATTGTTGCCCGTAGGGCTTTCTTGATTATTTGTTAGACTGATTGGGGCCGAGGGCCATATGTTAGGGTATGACAATTTATGTGAGCATATGCATACACATGCATGGATCGGACTGCACGCCGCAGTGGTATACGGATCGGGCTGCGCGCCGCAGCAGGTGTGATATTAATATTGTGCTTGGGCTGTAGGAGCCCCTCCGGAGTCTGAACCCCCACAGTGAGCATGGGTACCCAAATTGGATCGGGCTACGCACCGTAGCGGTCATATGCATTGCATGGCATACATACATTGGTTTACGTGTACTACGTGGCATAACATTTAGCACTCATACATTACTGGCACACATGCATTAGTTGCCTTATTGACCGGATCTCCTGGTGTAAATTGATAAGGAGTGTTGAGCCCGAGGGGCTGATTTGAGTGCGGACTTGCATTGCTTGAGATTGTATCCAGGTATTGGTATATTATCATGAAAGAAAGAAGCTAAAAATTGAGATTTCTAAATAATCTACTCACATATGCTGGAAAGGAATAAAGATAGTTCTATATTGTGTAGCATGAGATAGTGCCTTACGTGGTTTTCTTCCCTTCAGCATTATTTACTTTTATTACTGCTGAGTTGGAAGTACTCACACCCGACTCCCTGCACCTTGTGTGCAGATTCAGGTACATCACAGCATGGCTGATTCTATTGCGGCTCGGGAGTGCTTTTGGACAGTCGAGGTAGCTGCCAGCGTTCGCAGGACCTGATTCTCCAGTTTGTCTATATTTTTTTGTTCTGACCATCCCACACTTGTGCACGGTTATATTCGCTATTTACACTTTGTATACTCTGTAGAGGCTCATGACTCTTGACCCTTCGGTCTATGGGAGTTGGTATGCGTTGGGACTTGGTTCCCCTGTTTCGATATATCCATCACTGTTATTTTACAATTGTTATGCTTAAATGGGATAAGGCGAGCTCATAGCTCTATGATTGTTGTTGATTGGTCGGCTGGCCTAGCAATGTGCTGGGCGCCATCACGACCGGATTTGGGGTCGTGACAACTCCTCAAACAACATCACTACACGAAATACCTATATCTATTACAATAATTTCTGCCATGAATATAGACCAACCACATCAATTGCTTGAATCTAGCATTCTACCAAAATCATACCTCCAAACATTAAATACTCATAACTCCCAAATCCCCCTCAATAATCCTGCAAATCTAAACACTGGTAATTTTGAATACACTGATGAGTTAGAGGCACCCACTGACTCCTTAAATTTCATTCATCTATCTGTGGAGGAAAAACATAGGCTTTATAAGCCTTTGGAACATGCTGTAATTATCAAAGTATATGGGCGTAAAGTGGAGCACCAATTACTTAGACAGAAAGTGTATGCACTGTGGAAACCTACTGAAAATCTCCCGTTAATAGACTTAGGGTCTGATGTTTTTCTCCGAAAATTTCAAAAGGAGGAAAATAACATTCATGCTTTACAAGGAGGTTCTTGGTTTGTTCTAAATCATTTCTTATATGTCCGGCAGTGGGAGCTAAAATTTAAAGCTTCAACAACACAACTCTCATCTTCAGCTATATGGTTGCGTTTGCCGGAATTACCTACGGAATTTTACGATTATCATATTTTAAAGAAGCTCGGACAAAAAGTAGGCAAATTTTTATCCATGGATATTTGCACTTCCAATACTACTCGAGGGCAATATGTGTCACGTCCCCAATCCCGGTCGTGATGGCGCCCAACACAACATCTAGGCAAGACCGATCATTTACACTCTTATCCCGAGCATGAAGCTCAAATCAATTACCTTAATATTATTATCAACAATAAAACTAAACTGAATAATCACCCAAAGATCTAGAGTCACGAGTCTAGAGCCTCTAAACATGATCGGATAACAATATCTAAACCAAATACTCAAGTCTGAATAATGCATATACAAAGGAAAACTGGAATAAGAAGAGAAGCCAGGTCCTGCGAACGCCAGCAGCTACCTCAGCAACTCAGATAAATACTGATAAAAGCTTAAGTGCTCGTCTATCCCTCCTGTGTACCTGAATCTGCACACAAAGGTGTAGGGAGTAGGGGTGAGTACTAAGTACTCAGTGAGTAATAAATATATAAAAGTAGCTGAAAGTAAGAAATCCACATAATACCACATAATGAAGCTAAACTACAATCCGATTCCTCCTACGAACTAGCAACAACAATAGCACATTACTGCTATCAGAGATAATTGACACATGAAGATGCAATGCAAAGCACATAACCGCTATGGTGTGTAGCCCGATCCATTTAACGTCGACGGCGCTCACTGGGGGTGTGTAAAGACTCCGGAGGTCCTCCTACAGCCCAAGCGCAATATCGTTGCGGCGTGCAGCCCGATCCTCATATCAACCGCTGCGGCATGCAGCCCGATCCATCCTCATTCCACAACAAGTATATAAGGCACACAACAGCTCAAATTATTTATTTCCAGGTTCTAGTTCATAAGTTATGGAAATACTTTAAATTTCTACTAATTTTTCCAAAACAGGTGACTTAGCAATTCAATACTGTGATTTCAAACCAGGGCTGAGGTCAGTGATTAAGCAAGTATAGCTATAACATATATAACTATCCCCTAGGGATACCACAGGTCGGCACAAGGCCCCAAACACGGCTTACAACCCACAATTATATCAAACATAGTATTTTTCAACCACTAACAACATATTATTCATATCCGGGATGGACTAAGTCTCAATCCCCGGTCACAATCAATCCCGCACCTGCCACAGGGAGCAAGCCACGCCCTATTAGCGTCACAATGTGCTAAGCCGGGGTTTCGAAACCTCAGGCTACCATATACACAAACTACTCACCTCTAGCCGGTCGAAGACTCGTCCGCGATGCCTTTTCCTTTTGAATTCGCCGCCCCATGCGTAGAATCTAGTCAAACCACAACAATTATGTCATTTACGGGTCAAAAAAATATAACTCAATTCAATTTACATGAAATACGCATAAACACACTAAGTTGGTAAAACCCGACCCCGTGCCCGCTGCCCGAAAACTTCTAAAATTAGTACCAACGCGATCCTCGTCTCGCCACGAGTCCGTACATACCTAGAACTTCCAATTCTGATATCGTTTAATCCTTCAAACCATCATTTTTCATTTTGGGAGATTTCACCAATTTTCTTCCCAAATTCCATCCCAAATTACAAATTAAATGATGGATTCAATGATATATTCATATAATCTAGCAAAATCTGAGTTAGAATTACTTACCCCAATTAATTTCTTGAAAAACCTTCGAAAAATCGCCAAAATCCGAGCTCTCTAGGTCCAAAAATCAAATAAAACCTAAAACCTCATATTTATAGAGTAACCATCGGATTCAAGCAGTGCTGACTATACAAAAATGACCGCGGTCCGCACCCAGGGAGTGCTAACCACACAAAAATGGTTGCGGCCGCGCATCAATTTGACTGCAGTGACAAGCTTCACTATTTTTGCCATAACTTTCTCTAGAGATGTCCAAATGCCTATTATATTATGTTTCTGGAAACTATATTCAAAGTTCTACAACTTTGATTTTCGAATCACCTCAAAATTCCATGTAGATAAAAAGATATGAGCTTCCGAAGTAGGATCGGTGATCTGAAGATTCTCCACCTACGCGGACCGCACAGAAATGACCCCGGTCCGCGCCCAGCCAGCGCGGCCGCACCAAAAGGACCGCGGTCCGCGTCCCAATGACTGCCCCTTCCATTTTCTATCTTCCGGGATGTTCATACTCACCTGAAATACACCCGAGGCCCCCGGGACCTCAACCAAAAGCACCAACAAGTTAGAAAACATATCACGGACTTAGTCGAGGCCTCAAATCACATCACATATCATCAAAATCACCAATTATGCATGAATTCAAGCCTAAGAACTTATTAAATTTCCAAAACTAACATTCAATCTAAAACCCGACCAAACGACGTTCGAATGACCTGAAAATTTGCAGACATATCCAAAATCACATAGCGAAGCTACATAAATTGTCAGAATTCCATTCCGACTCCTGGATCAAAATCTCAGCTACCGTTCGGATATCGTCAAAACTCAACCTTAGCCAATTTAAGCCTAAAAATACACCGGACCTCCAAATTCGATTTCTGATTGCTCTCCAAAGTCATATATGATCCCTTGAAACTAGTCGAATCATCAGAATTCAATTTCGGGCTGTCTAACTCATCGGTCAACATTTAGTTGACTTCTCCAAATTATTCTTCTCATAAAGAGGTTTATGACCTGATTTCTATCTAAATTTTCTTCCGATTTGCTTCTAACTTTTCGAACACATATAAATAAGCATATTGAAGTGTTAAATGAAGAAAATGGGGCAGTAACTCCCGTAACGACGGGTCAGGTCGTTATATTCTCCCCAACTTAAACAAACGCTCGTCCTCGAGCGTACCCAGAGTTGTACTAGAAGCAGCCCAATAGCTGTATGACCTTACCAAGCATGTATGTGGGGTGGTACCACGTCACCCTCTCTATCATAAGTCCGATAACACAATATCGCTGAACTTCCACAGTCCATTGCACCTTCCGAAATCATATTCCAATTCTGAATCCCACGTCTATACTAAGAATACACCGAATCAACTGTAATAGCCCATACTCGCCACTCCGGGTGAGATCTTATGGTGTACCAAACAACCCAATCACTCGAGACGATGTCCTCTAATCACAACAATTTTGCCGCGATAACCAAATACTAACTGAAAACCCTTTTTCCATTAGCTAAAGTCTTATTCCAACACCTTCATATATTGCCCACGACAACCGAACACGCGATATATCGAATCCATCTCTCAGGTCATCCATTCATGGATTCATTTCCCTTTTAACTGATACCACAATAGATTTCGGAATCAAACCTCGATATTACCTTTCTAACCAGCTTAAACCACATATGCCCGCACTCATTACTGGTTCCAATGATCATTTCGATTATAACACACAGCACGGGTGATATGACACCTCAACACCGGCCTAAGCCACGACGAGCACAACACAGGCTCCAATAAGAAACGTCTGAACATACTCAATAATGATATCTAACTCAAACAAAAGAGTTGTAATTCAATTCCTCCGTACCATCGTAACACATAACTGAGATCTCGTCTCACATCATAGAATTAGAGTACCTGAATTCTTCTCGAAAGGTCATAACTTCACGTGGCCTTGCCACGGCTCATGATTCCATCCAAACACTATTACTCCTGAAGCACCTCAAGTCACCATGCTCAAAATAGTCAGCCACGCATAGATTTAGGCCTGAACTCAAGCAATCAATCTCACTCACGGTGGAAAAAATTAATATACGCCACCAAATCTTGTAAGGACATAACCAATGCGTCATTCGTCGAGCGACATCCAACACTGACTTTCCTCAGAGACTAAGAAGTATAGTACACAAGGTAACCTATAGAAAAACTATGTTCCATATTACACAGTTGCGGCGTGCAACCTGCTAAAAAGGATGTATCCGTGGCGGCGTACCACCCGATCCAGATACAATGCCTATGGTGGCGTGCCACGTGATCCAAATAACCCGTGGCGGCGTGCCACCCTATCCACATGTAAATCTCGCAAAAGGAAATGCACACTGAGTCAAATTGCTTATTACGATAAGTATATATAGCCTAAAGCTCGGCCACAAGAAATGCATCCGACAAAGTTTCCCCAATACCGGAACTGGATCAATAGTAGAAACCTCTGCACTGATATCCGCCACGAAGGTCCAACTGACAAAGCATTACCTACTAGCCGCCCGCTGGTCCTGGGTACAACTACCTTGCTGGAGCATATTCCGATGCATTCTGCTACGCAATTTGTGCCACTACCGACATAGTCCATATCACATTAGTCTAGACGATATGACTTATGACAACTAGTCTGAAATAAAGTATCATACCCAAAATTCATCCTATCAAGCTAAGAGAGAGCCACTAGATCTTCCAATTTCCAATGATCGCTAAACGGTGCTGATACACACGGTATACAACCACTGCATAGGCGGATTACGAGGACTTCTAGTCTCCATCACCTATATAACAGATAAATCACCATGCCTGATTCCACACTGCACTATACGAATACATAGCACACATCAAGCATCCATTCATACCATGAAAGTCATTGAGAAATTTCCCTATGCCATCAACAACTCAATCATCACAGTCGACCCAATAAGAGAATACCACCATACCACTAGATATTATAAGTTTACATTACCTTGTCCTTTTGACCATATACCTTGCCATATCACTAGAATAGCAGTACCATTTCTTTCCCTTAATCACCAGAAAGATCTGTTCTTAAATCACCTGCAGTTGCCCGCGCTGCTCAATAATTTTTAATGACTTCCCATATATTATGAATTGGTCTCAAAACCTTAAACATGCCATTATCAGCTTCCCATAACACATCGCATATACCATACCACTCTAATATAAAATGAGAACTTCAATCCCTTTCCTGCGCCGCAAACATCGATGCATTCAACTAGTCAAGGACTTCCATGATTCCATATAGAGGAAAACTCATTACACGTTCCCAGCTTCGCATACCAACAGGAAATACACTCATTTTCAAATCACGGTAGAACACATCACAAACTCCTTCTTCCAATTCATTGCATAAGTTTAACTGTCAGGACTGAGTCATTCTACCCACATCGAGCTACGCAACTGCCAGCACTCAAGAGCTTTGTTGCACAATATCTGTAAGACTCATTATTTTGAACACATACCAGGAATTAGTCATATTCTTATCATACCGTTTCAGTTTATTAACAAGTTGTTCCATTTACTCAATTTCCTTTCTGAATCCTCTTTAACGTAGTATTAGCCTTTACTGTAGCACTACAATATCTCAACTAATGTTACCACACGAGACTGCACGGTCTAAGGTTCATAGACCACTAAATACTCTCTCAATGTTTCCCAGAAGTACCACATTCTGCAAAACTTTATTTTGAAGAACTTCCTGCGATTTGAAATCGTTATCATTACCTCCCAATACGGATACATAGAATCCCATCATTCACATAACATAACACAAGTCTTGATTTCTTCTAACGAATACCGTCTTTAGCCACATACACAATCTTAAGACATCGTACCGTTACAAGCAAAGTCTTGAACACCGCAAAATCATTCTCAGGCGTCATTCACACTTATTCAGTTGTGATTCAGCTGTCTTATTGAACAGAACCACTTGTGCCTTGTTAGAACTTTGGCACCGTAGAACATGATTACATACAGATGCATTTAGCTATATTTCTTTTCTATACACCGAACATTTTTTACCAGCAGCAGTTCAAACCATCCTATTATTTTTTCATATCTACGACGCACCATAACCTTTATCAGAATTTCCCAACATACTTAGAGACAGAGTCAACATAGCACACAACAGTGCAATCAGTTAATCAATAACAACCTCCCCAACTTGGCTCGGAGCCATACATCAAAGCACTTTTAGCCTCTCATAGCATTCTTTACTCAAATGATGCCACAATGTTATGGTAAGATTAAACTCAAGTAATTTACAAGCTTGACAAAGACTCGAATCATCAGAGACCTTAGCTCTTCTACAATTCTTGCATTTATACACACACCACAGTTAAGCCTACTCCCTTTAGGTGACAGAAATCTTTTCTAAGTCTTCGGCAGAGTTTCCTTTGTAAATTGGCCTATCCACCTGCCAGAGAATCACCAAACTGTTCTAACTATAAATCCACAACTCAACAAGACATCACAATGCATTTCAACGACATTAAATCTCAATACTATACGAATCATATTATCACAATTTATACCTGAACATGCACTACACCTGCTCGCATCATAACACATATCAAATATCCTTCAATTACACATACGAATCCACCCACCTACTTTGCATCAATCTAGTATTCAGTACAACACCTTCCACCAGGATATACATAGCATAATCACTTTAGCCTTTCTGAGTCTAAACTCATTATACTACACGTAAGGCACTTTATCTTCCAACTAAGAGATATGATAAATATTCACCACGCCCATAGCTCGGGGCTACACAACAGATTACAATAAGGATCTAACACCTGACAGCTCGTACACTATTAAGCTGCCATTTCCACAGTTAGGAACAATACCGATCACACGAAATTTCATAATACCATTTTGTAAAATCAGCACTTTGGTGCTCATGTCATAGACAAAGATCCGGCCTCAAGTCCTCCCGACTGGCCCACCATGAACTCGTAGAGATTATATCTCGCCCCTTGATCAGGGAATCACAAGCCATCAAGACAATTATATTACTGAGCATTCGAGTGCGCGTACAGGCATATGGAAGGAATTTCCAAGAATTATATCTCAAGCTGAATCAAGTACGCATGCAAAGAATTACAAGAAATGTGAAGTGTTTCCTAAAGGTTTGCAGCCTCCAGAGGATAAGTACAGGCGTCCCCCTACCGATCCACAAGACTCTACCAACCGGCTCAGGACTCATGAGGCCTATAAACCTAGGCTCTGATACCAACTTGTCACAACCCCAATCCCGGTCGTGATGGCGCCCAACACAACTGCTAGGCAAGCCCGACCATTTACACTCTCATCCCGAGCATGAAGCTCAAATCAATTACCTGAATATTATTATCAACAATAAAACTAAACTGAATAATCACCCAAAGATCTATGGTCACGAATCTATAGCCTCTAAACATGATTGGATAACAATATCTAAACCAAATACTTAAGTCTGAATAATGTATATACAAAGGAAAACTGGAATAAGAAGAGAAGCCGGGTCCTGGGAACGCCAGCAGCTACCTCAGCTACTCGGATAAATACTGATAAAAGCTGGAGTGCTCGTCTATCCCTCCTGTGTACCTGAATCTGCACACAAAGATGTAGGGAGTAGGGGTGAGTACTAAGTACTTAGTGAGTAATACATATATACAAGTAGCTGAAAGTAAGAAATCCAGAGAATACCACATAATGATCTGAACTACAGTCTGATTTCTCTACGAACTAGCAACAACAATAGTACATTACTGCTATCATAGATAATTCACAGACAAAGATGCAATGCATAGAACATAACCGCTACGGCGTGTAGCCCGATCCATTTAACGTCGACGACGCTTATTGGGGGTGTGTACAGACTTTAGAGGGGCTCCTACAGCCCAAGCGCAATACCGCTGCGGCGTACAGCCCGATCCTCATATCAACCGCTGCGGCGTGCAGCCCGATCCATCCTCAGTCCATAACAAGTATATAAGTCACACAACAGCTCAAATTATTTATTTCCAGGTTCCAGTTCATAAATTATGAAAATACGTTAACTTTTATTTAATTTTTCCAAAACAGGTGACTTAGCAATTCAATACTGTGATTTCAAACCAGGACTAAGGTCAGTGAATAAGCAAGTATAGCTATCACATATATAACTATCCCCTAGGGATACCACAGGTCGGCAAAAGGCCCCAAACACGGCTTACAGCCCACAATTATATCAAATATAGTGTTTTTCAACCACTAACAACATATTATTCATATCCGGGATGGACTAAGTCTCAATCCCCAGTCACAATTAATCCCGCACCTGCCACAGAGTGCGAGCCACGCCCTACTAGCGTCACAATGTGCCAAGCCGGGATTTCGAACCCACAGGCTACCATATACACAAACTACTCACCTCTAGCCGGTCGAAGACTCTTCTGCGATGCCTTTTCCTTTTGAATTTGCCGCCTCGTGCGTAGAATCTAGTCAAACCACAACAATTATGTCATTTACGGGTCAAACAAATATAACCCAATTCAATTTACATGAAATACGCATAAACGCACTAAGTTGGTAAAACCCGACCCCGGGCCCGCTACTCGAAAAATTCCGAAATTAGTACCAACACGATCCTCGTCTCGTCACGAGTCCGTACATACCAAGAACTTCCAATTCTGATATCGTTTGGTCCTTCAAACCATCATTTTTCATTTTGGGAGATTTCACCAATTTTCTTCCCAAATTCCATCCCAAATCACAAATTAAATGATGTATTCAATGATATATTCATGTAATCTAGCCAAATCTGAATTAAAATTACTTACCCCAATGAATTTCTTGAAAAACCTTCGAAAAATCGCCAAAATCCAAGCTCTCTAGGTCCAAAAATCAAATAAAACCTAAAACCTCATTTTTATAGAGTAGCCCTCGGATTCCAGCAGTGCTGACCGCACAAAAATGACCGCGGTCCGCACCCAAGGAGTGCTGACCGCACAAAAATGGTTGCGGCCGCGCGTCAATTTGACTGCAATGATAGGCTTCATTATTTTGGCCATAACTTTCGCTACGTATGTCCAAATGCCTATTATAATATCTTTCCGGAAACTAGATTCAAAGTTCTACAACTTTCATTTTTGAATCACCTCAAAATTCTGTGTAGATAAAAAGCTATGAGCTTCCGAAGTAGGATCGGTGATCTGAAGATTCTCCACCTACGCGGACCGCACAGAAATGACCCCGGTCCGCGCCCTGCCAGCGCGGTCACGCCAAAAGGACTGCGGTCCGCGTCCCAATGACTGCCCCTTCCATTTTCTATCTTTCGGGATGTCCGTACTCACCTGAAATACACCCGAGGCCCCCGGGACCTCAACTAAAAGCACCAATAAGTTAGAAAACACATCACAAACTTAGTTGAGGCCTCAAATCACATCACATATCATCGAAATCACCAATTATGCATGTATTCAAGGCTAACAACTTATTAAATTTCCAAAACTAACATTCAATCCAAAACCCGACCAAACGACGTCCGAATGACCTGAAAATTTGCAAACATATCCAATATCACATAACGAAGCTACAGAAATTGTCAGAATTCTATTCCGACTCCCAGATCAAAATCTCACCTACCATTTGGATATCGCCAAAACTCAACCTTAGCCAATTCAAGCCTAAAACTACACCGGACCTACGAATTCGATTTCCGATTGCTCTCCTAAGTCATAAATTATCCCCTGAAACTAGTCGAATCATCAGAATTCAATTCCGGGCTGTCTAACTCATCGGTCAATATTTGGTTGACTTTTCCACATTATTCTTCTCATAAAGAGGTTTATGACCTCATTTCTATCTAAATTTTCTTCCGATTTGCTTCTAACTTTTCGAACACATATAAATAAGCATATTGAAGTGTTAAATGAAGAAAACAGGGCGGTAACTCCCGTAACGACGGGCCGGGTCGTTACATTATGCTAGACTATGTGATGAAGTTTTGTTAAACTAGCCATTAAAAACTCATTTATACATTGGTGATCATAAACAAACTATTGAGTATGAGGATTTAAATTTACTATGTATTACATGTGGTTGTATGGGTCACAATAAAAAACATGCCCATCCATAGGAAAGGAAGCACCTTCATCTGGTAATGTTCAATATGATCAGAACAAAAAAGACACTTCAAAAAATGAACATGAACCTTGGAAGCTAGCCCAATTTCCCAAGAGACATGCAACCTCAATGCCTTCTCGTATCATGCAAAAAAATTCTTATGAGGTAAGGGAAGGAACTTTTGGTAAGCATCCTTTAATTAATCCTAATAATCTTCCGTTTACTAATTTATCCTTAAATAATACTGAGTCTTCTGTTAATCATATCTCTAAACAAGCTAGTTTGTCTACTAATATGTTAAATACTAATAAATTTGTCTAAATGTCGGATGATTTACTTAATACAAATGAGAGTTTATCTAATTTTATATTGGACAAAAATCTAGTGGGTCAACATTCAAACCACACTCAAGTACATAAGAGTGGGGTCCAATCAAACTCATCTATTCAAATCACCTTTAATACTAATACTTACCATGCAATAGGACACGACATTAATTACCACATGCAAAACAAATCCAAAACACAGTCTGCACTACAAGACCTACATGACCAAAATTCTCCTAACTTCACTACACCTCCTACTCCCTTCATTAACTCCACATCCACCCCTTCCCATCTAGCTAATTATGACATGCAACTAGGGAATCATGAAGACTACACTACCTTCTACAACTCCAACAATTTACCTTCAAGTCAATCTTGTCCACCCGTCACTATATCCATTCAAACATTACCTAATTCTGTGGACTTATGTGGTTGTCGTAGGCCAATGTACTTATGTGGTTGTCGTATGCCGATGTGTCCTAGTACGAACGTATGACATTACTCCCAATAAGGTCAGCTATATGAAATGACCAGTCATCGGTACCTATTGTCAAATGGACTTATAAGATTACAGACAAATTTAATATATGCATAGGTAATCATATTACTAAACAGGCCTATATGGTTGCTATAGGCCGATGCGTATGGCCCTAGTATATGAATGAAATAATATTTATAGACGGTCATGAATATCAAATAGAATGTACGACCTGTGTTTCTACAGTTCTTCAAAATTGATTGGGAGTTTTAGGTTAAAATATCTAGTAATTGGCAGCATACCTTTGCAATCTATCACCTAGAACTTGAAGTTGCCATATACATTTAGTATTCTCTAGTTAACCACAAAGCTAACCACAAAGCTACACTTTTGGACTATGTTAAGGAGGTAACCACAAAGCTAGTCTTAGATCAAATAATGTAAAATAATATTTAATTTATGATAGTTTAACATTATGTTATGAAAAGTCATTAAATGCAGCACCAACTCATTTTTACTAAATTTCTATATTTTAGTTAACCTAAATGCCGATGAGTTTCATAGTAAAAATTACTAATATTATAGTAAGGTCACATATATCGTAAATTGTATAAATATCGTCGGTGGTTTAGAATGCGATTACCCCAAATATTCACTAGAGCCCAATAATTAGTGTTCTGGAAATAATGGCATGTTATAAACAGAATGAAATCATATAGGCACAAATGTATTAAAAAATTCCTTTTCAATCTCCTTGCACTACATGATTCATTCCTTTTTGCCGTTGAAACTTTGTGCTTCTGTGCAGTTGTTTCTGAACCTAATCCACTTTGTGGACTGCCCAAAGTATTCAATCGTGCGCGTTCGTGGTCTGTGATCAGAGACTTATTTGAAATATCACTTGTTACTGTATTTGACCCTAGTATATGAATGAAATAATATTCATAGACGGTCATATAAATTAAAGTGAATACCGACTTGAACTTGTTGAGCGCTCACATACTAATATGATTACCTAAATTGATGCATTGTTAAACATTCTCTGGCTATCCGTAGGTAATTTCATACAAGTTATTACCGGAATGACCTTATGTGGTAAAGCATAAGGTCACCATAGAAGAATCTGCAATATATCACAATATTATGTCAATACCTAGTACACTGCTATAACACCATATAGGAAGAGTCACAACAAGATAAAATCATTGATACGAAGTTCTAGTATGACCTTAGTATGACCTTATAGTCATATGTTCATAATTAATACATTTAAAGTTACACCAGAAATATTTTTAAAGTTAACCTAATTCTTATAACTATGATTTCCTAACTTTACATATAGTTAATAATGTTGCGGAAGCCATGTATATAGTGTGAATGAGTCACAACTACTATACCAAAAATTATGGCAGCCACTAAATAATAAATAAGACAACAAAGCAACAATAAAAGGAACACCAGAATTTACGATGTTCGGCTAATTTTGCCTACTCCTCGGACACAACCAATATTTTATTCCACTCCAAAATACAAGTGAAATAATACTAAAGAGAGAAGATACAAATGCCTTAAGAAGATAACAAGGCAAATGAGAGGTGTGTTTAAATCCTAAACATTAGGCCTTCTTTTATAGGGGAGAAATCCCCCCCCCCCCCAACTTAAGTCTCTACCGATGTGGGATAATTTGGTTTTGCTAATTTCAACAAATCTCCACCTTGGCAAAATTCCACATCTCCAATTCTCTCTCAATAACAAATTTTGGTTGTGTCTCCATCTTCAATCTTCAATGTTCAACAATGTTGATCAATCCAAACAATATTAAAATTTGACCGCAGTCACCACTTTTGTCAGCATATCAGCAGGATTCTCTGTAGTATGAATTTTTTTCACCGTGACTCCACCTTCTTCTATGATTTCTCGTACAAAATGATACCGAACATCAATGTGCTTCGTTCTTGCATGATAAACTTGGTTCTTCACTAATTGAATAGCACTTTGACTATCACAAAAAATTGTGATACCTATTTGTTCAACACCAAGCTCCTTTAGCAATCCTTGAAGCCAAATTGCCTCCTTCACAGCCTCTGTCATAGCCATGTACTCTGCCTCTGTTGTAGACAAAGTAACTGTTGACTGCAAAATAGACTTCCAACTAACTGGTGCCTTTGCAAAAGTAAACACATAACCAGTAGTTGATCTTCGTTTGTCCAGATCACCTGCAAAATCTGAGTCACAATATCCAACTACAGACTGATTGCCTTCCTGCTCAAAAACTAACCCGACATCTACAGTATTATGAATATACCGTAGAATCCACTTCACAGCTTGCCAATGCTCCTTTCCCGGATTATGCATATATCTACAAATAACTCCAACAACTTGTGAAATGTCAGGTCTCGTACGGACCATTGCATACATCAAGCTACCAACAGCATTTGCGTATGGTACCTTTGACATATACTCTCGTTCAACTTCATCCAACGGCGACATAGTAGTACTTAACTTAAAAGGGGAGCAAGTGGAGTATTAACTGGCTTAGTCTTGTCATCTATGCTAAAACATTATAGTACTCTCTTCAAATATTCTTTTTGAGATAAACAGAGTTTCTTAGAACGTCTATCTCTTATTATCTCCATGCCAAGAATTTTCTTCGCCTCACCCAGATCCTTCATCTCGAACTCCTTCTTCAGTTGAATCTTCAACTTATCAATTTCTTCCAAATTCATGGAAGCTAGCAACATATCATCAACATATAAGAGAAGATATATAAAGGAATCATTTTTAAACTTGCGCAAATACACACAATGATCGTATTTGCTTCTCTTGTACCCTTGCTGCAACATAAACTTGTCAAATCGGTTGTACCATTGTCTAGAAGATTATTTCAACCCGTACAATGATTTTTCAATTTTGCACACCATATTTTCCTTACCAGCAACTTTGAATCCTTCTGGCTGAGTCATGTAGATTTCCTCCTCCAAGTTTCCATGTAAAAACACAGTTTTTACATACATCTGAACTAGTTTCAAATCCAACTGTGCTACCAAAGCCAACATAATTCTAATGGAGGAATGTTCTACAACTGAAGAAAACACTTCATTGTAATCAATTCCCTCCTTTTGAGCATATCCTTTGGCCACCAACCGTGCTTTGTAGCGAACATCTACTTGGTTAGGAAATCCTTCCTTCTTTGCAAATACCCATTTGCACCCAATTGCTTTCTTTCCCTTCGGGAGATTGGTCAATCTCCATGTATGATTCTGATGAAGGGAATGTATTTCATCATTCATGGTAATCCTCCACTTATCTTCTTCTGAACTTTGGATTGCGTCTTTATAAGTGGTGAGAACATCATCAGCTGCAATTGTGGTTGCACAAGCAACTGTCTCTATGAGACGAACATCTTTCGTTATTTTTCTTTTTGGCCTGCTGGTTGCTATTGATTCAAGTTGTTGTTGAGATTCCTGGATTAGAATCTTCTCTAATGGCTCTCCTTCTAGAGGATAATCTTCATTTGTTTACTCCTCTACTTCTTGTGTAGGAAAAATAAATTTTCCCTCAAACTCCACCTGCTTAAAAGCACCATCATCTTGTTTGGTATCTACATTTGTTACCTTGTTTACCATAGCATATTCATCGAAGGTAACATCCCTGCTGAATATTACTTTCTTTGTCATAGGACACCATAAGCGATATCCTTCGACTCCAGAAGTAATCCCCATAAAAATAGCCTTCTTTGCCCTTGGATCCAATTTTGACTCTGTCACATGATAATATACAGTTGAGCCAAATACGTGCAAAGAGTCGTAATCTACAGCAGGCTTTCCATACAATTTTTCAAATGGTCTCTTGCCATCAATAGCAGCAGATGGTAAGCGATTAATGAGGTGGCATGCATATGTAATTGCCTTAGCCCAAAATTCTTTGCCCAAGCCAGCATTGGACAACATACATCGTACCTTCTCCAGCAAGGTCCGGTTCATGCATTCTGCCACTCCATTTTGTTGTGGTGTATGTCTAACAGTGAAGTGTCGGACGATGCCATCATTTTCACAGACCTTATTGAAATGATCATTTTTGTATTCACCTCCATTGTCTGTGCGAATACACTTGATCCTCCTGCTCGTCTGATTCTCCACCATCGTCTTCCATTTGAGAAAAATTCCCAGCACTTCATCTTTGCTCTTCATTGTATACACCCACACTCTTCGGGAAAAATCATCAACAAAGGTTACAAATTAGTGCTTCCTACCCAATGAAGGTGTTTTGGAAGGACCCCAAACATCAGAGTGTATATAATCAAAAATGCCTTTAGTATTATGGATTGCTGTACGAAATTTAACCCTTGTTTGTTTCCCTTTGACATAATGCTCGCAAAACTCCAAATTGCAAGCCTTTACCCCTTTCAACAATCCTTGATCTGATAGGGTTTTCAAGGGTTTTCCTCCAGCATTGTAACGACCCGGCCCGTCGATACGGGAATTACCACCCCGTTACCTTGCATTTATATATCTTATGCTTTTAAATTAGTATTAGAATATATCGGGTGAGTTAGGAGTAATTTGGGTTGAAAATGAAGCAAATAGCATGTTTTAAGGAAGCTTAAATATGGGAAGTCAACCTAGAGTTGACTATTGAGTTAGAGTGCTCGAAACTGGATTTCGATGATTCGACTAGTTTCGGGGGATCATTTAAGACTTAGGAGAGCAATCAGAGTGGAATTCGGAGGTCCGGTGTAGTTTTAGGCTTGAATTGGCGAATGTTGAATTTTGGCGAAAACCGGAGGGTAGGTGATATTTTGATCCGGGGGTCGGAATGGAATTCCGAAAATTTCTATAGCTTCGTTATGTGATTTTGGATATGTCCGCAAATTTTCAGGTCATTCGGACATCGTTTGATCGGGTTTTGGATTGAATGTTAGTTTTGAAAGTTTTGAAGAAACTTAGGCTTGAATTCGTGTGTAAATGGTGATTTTGATGTTTAGGATGGTGTTTTTGTAATTGGAACAAGTCCGTATCATGTTTTGGAGTACATTGGTGGTTTTCGTTGGGGTCCCGGGGGCCTCGGGATGATTTTGGACCATCAACCGGGCATATGGGACTTGGAAACAATCTGTAGAAAACTGCAGGTTTCTGCCCAGTCAATTAGACCTTCGCGTTCGCGTGGCATGGGCCGCGTTCGCGAAGGCCAGGCGGATCAATGCATCGCGTTCGCGATCAGGTGTGTCGCCTTCGCGTAGGCCAGGAGCCTTGTGCTTCGCGGTCGCGTTCCTGAGGACGCGTTCACGTAGGTCAGTTGGAGTGGACCATCGCGTTCGCGTGACTGGGAGTCGCGAACGCGTAGAAGGAATTTGGGCGGCTGGGAGTTTGAGCATCGCGAACGCGTGGTTGGCGTCGCGTTCGCGAAGGGTAACTGGAAGCCGAGCATCGCGAACGCGTGGGAGCTCACGCGAACGCATAGAGCAAATTGCTCTGGCAGTGAATTAAATCACAGAACAGAGGGGTCGCGGGTTCATTCACCCAAAACACAATTTTGAGCCTTAGAGAGAAGAAAACTCGAGGAAATCACTGAGAAATCATCGGGTATTCATCGGAGGTAAGATTCTTGACTCAAAAACATAATTTTATGGTAGGATTAATATCAATCTTCATGAAATTGGGTAGAAATCTTGAAGAATTGTGGCCTAGGTATTAAAAACGGGATTTTGAGTTTTGGAAGGCCATTTGAACTCCGATTTCGATAAATTTTATATGCACGGACTCGTGGTGAGACGAGGATCGCGTTGGTACTAATTTCGTAATTTTTCGAGCAGTGGGCCCGGGGTCGGGTTTTACCAACTTAGTGTATTTATGCGAATTTCATGTAAATTGAAATGGGTTATGATTCTTTGATCCGTATTTGATATAATTATTATAATTTGACTAGATTCTACGCACGAGGTAGCGAATTTCAAAGGAAAAGGCATCGCGGACGAGTCTACGGCCGGCTAGAGGTGAGTAGTTTGTGTATATGGTAGCCTGAGGGTTCGAAACCCCGGCTTAGCACATTGTGACGCTAGTAGGGCGTGGCTCGCACACCGTGGCAGGTGCGGGATTGATTGTGACTGGGGATTGAGACTTGGTCCATCCCGGAATTGAATAATATGTTATTAGTGTTGGAAATACACTGTATTTGTTATACTTGTGGGTGGTAAGCCTTGTTTGGGGCATTGTGCCGATCTGTAGAGTCCTTAGAGGACAATATTTATGTGATAGCTATATTTGCTTAAATCACTAATCTCAGTCCTGGAAATTGAAATCACAGTATTGATATGCTAAGTCACCGGCTTTTGGAAATTTAATAAAGTTAAAGTATTTTTCATAAATTATGAACTGGAAACTGGAATTAAGAAAAAATGAACTGTTTTGTGACTTATCTGATTTATGTGGACCGAGGATGGATCGGGCTGCACGCCGCAATGGTTGATATGAGGATCGGGCTGCACGCCGCAGTAGTATTGCGCTTGGGCTGTAGGAGCCCCTCCGGAGTCTGTACACACCCCCAGTGAGCACCGTCGACGTTAAATGGATTGGGCTACACGCCGTAGCGTGTATGTGCATTGCATTGCATCTTTATCTGTTGAATTATTCTGTGGTAGCTGTATTGTACTGTTGATACTAGTTCGTAGGAGATTCGGACTGTAGTTTAGCCTCATATTGTGGTATTCTGTGGATTTCCTATTTTCAGCTGCTTTTATATATTTATTACTCACTGAGTACTTAGTACTCACCCCTACTCCCTGCACCTTTTGTGTGCAGACTCAGGTACTCAGGAGCAGTAGACAGGCATTTCCAGCGTTTGCGGTGTCATACCGAGTTGCTAAGGTAGCTGCCGACGTTCGCAGAACCTAGCTTCTCCTCCTTTTTTCAGTTGATATCTTATATTCAGACTTAAGTATTTCTAAACAGTATTCTCTATTCCTGTTGGGTTTTGTTAGAGGCTCTAGACTTGTGACTCCAGATCTTTGGGAGTGTCGGTATTTCGTTCATTATTATTATTATTGGAGTTCTTTGACTCATATATTCTTCTTGGAATGTCCATTTGGGACTGATAGTCGTTGTGAAAAGTAATAGTTGGTATGGCTGGCATAGCTTAATTGTTGGGCGCCATCACGACCAGATTTGGGTCGTGACAAGTTGGTATCAGAGCCTAGGTTTACTAGGACTCGCGAGTCATGAGCCGGTTTAGTAGGCTTTCGCGGATCGGTACGTAGACGTCCGTATCTATCCTCGGAGGGCTACAGAAACTTTATGAAAAACCTCATTTTCTTGGATTCATATCGTGCGATTTGTGTTATCATGAAATTAAATTTTTCCATATTCTATTCTCTCGCAGATGGCGAGAACACGAGCTAACGGACGTGGCGGACGACCACCATTGGCACCAAGAGGCCGTGGTCGTGGTAGAGGTAGGGCAGCAGTACCAGCACCTGCTGACCCACCAGCTGACCAGACTCAGGGTCAGATTCCTGCACCAGTGGCTCAGGCTCAGGACCAGATTCCAGCGGCTGACGCTCCGGCAACTCAGGTTCAGGCACCGGCAGTGCCCATTGTGATACCGGGTCTTCAGGAGACCTTGGCTCAAATTTTATCAGTGTGCACAAGCTTGGCTCAGGTAGTTGCAGCTACTGCTGCAGCATCTTCTTCACAGGCAGGGGGAGGGAATCAGACCCCCGTGGCTCGCACGCCCGAGCCGGTTCGGCCCGATTGCGCCCGTTGCACCAGCTCCAGAGCACATGGTTCCGGTTATGCCCGACGATGAGCGGCGTCGTTTGGAGAGACTTGAGAGGCTACGGCCTCCGACATTCGAGCGGTGCCGAGGGCGAGGACGCCCGAGGTTTTCTTGACGGATGTCGGCGCATGCTTCGCACCGCGGGTATTCTAGAGTCCGGCGGTGTTTCATTCACCACTTTTCGGTTTACAGGTGCAGCATTCCAGTGGTGGGAGGATTTCGAGAGGCGTAGGCCCGCTGGGGTAGCGTCCCTCACTTGGCAGTAGTTCTCCACGGTATTTTTGGAGAAGTACGTGCCTCAGTCTCAGAGAGAGGAGGAGCTGCGACGTCAGTTTGAGTGGCTGAAGCAAAGAGATATGACGGTTACTCAATACGAGATGAGATTCACACAGTTGGCCCGTCATGCCATGTGGATGGTTCCTACGGATAGAGAGAGGATTCGAAGATTTATTGATGGCCTTATTTATCCCATCCGCATATTGATGACCAGGGAGAGAGCTTCGGTAGTTACCTTTGAGGAGGTGGTTGATGCTGCCCGTCACATTGAGATAGATCGCCGTAGAGAGCGGGAAAAGAGAGAGACTAAGAGGCCTCGGGGTACTGGCAGTTACAGTGGTGCTCTGTCTAAGGGCCAATCCCAGCATAACAGAGGTCGTTCTTTCAGGTCTTATCAGTCTGGACGTGCAGAGTCCAGTGGGGTCTCATCAGATCGTGGGCGACAGGGCCATCAGGGTTATCAGGGTCAGCAGAGCCGTCAGCAGAGTCAGCCTGCACTGAGTGCTCTTCCAGCTCAGAGCTCTGCTCCTACTTCCTCAGCACAAGGTTCATCTGTAGCAAGGGGTCCTCAACAGCCCCTTCTTCCATCTTCAGGCCGTTGTTTTGAGTGCGGTGACTTAGGCCATATCGGGAGAGAGTGTCCTTAGTGGCTACGTAAGCGGTCTCAGCAGAGGGATCAGCCCTCGTCTTCTACTCCTGTTTCTTCAGCGCCAGCACAGTCGGCTAGGACTGGTGGCCAAGTATCCAGAGGTCGCCCTAGGGGCAAGGATCGTACTGGTGGAGGCCAGGCCCGTTTCTATGCTCTTCCGGATATGAAGGATGCTAGTGCTTCAGATGCGGTCATTTTAGGTATTATCTCAATCTGCCACAGGGATGCTTCTGTCTTATTTGATCCTCGATCCACCTATTCTTATGTCTCTACTTATTTTGCACACCATTTGGGTATGACACGTGGTATTCTTGCTTTGCCCGTACATGTGTCTACCCCAGTGGGGGATACTGTTGTTGTGGATCAGGTATATCGATCCTGTCTTATTACTATTGGGGGTCTGGAGACCCGAGTTGATCTATTACTACTGGGCATGGTAGATTTCGATGTGATTATAGGCATGGATTGGCTGTCTCCTTACCATGCGATTCTGGACTGTCATGCCAAGATAGTCACACTAGCTATTCCAGGTAATCAGAGGATCGAGTGGCGTGGCTTGACTGATTATGTGTCCGACAGGGTGATTTCTTATATAAAGGCCCAACGAATGATTGGCAAAGGTTGTTTATCTTATTTGGCCTTTATTAGAAATGTTGAGGTTGAGTCACCCAGTCTTGATTCGGTCCCCATTGTGAGGGAGTTTCCGGATGTATTCCCAGCAGACCTGCCAGGCATGCCGCCTGACAGAGATATTAACTTTGGTATTGACTTGGTGCCGGGCACTCAGCCCATTTCTATTCCTCCCTATCGCATGGCACCAGCGGAGTTAAAAGAATTGAAGGAACATCTTTAGAAACTCTTAGATAAGGGTTTCATTCGCCCGAGTGTGTCACCTTGGGGTGCACCGGTGTTATTCGTGAAGAAGAAAGATGGCACAATGAGAATGTGCATTGATTACAGGCAGCTGAACAAGGTAACAGTAAAGAATAAGTACCCATTGCCTCGTATTGAGGACCTATTTGATCAGCTCCAGGTAGCTAGTGTATTTTCTAAGATTGATCTTCGATCGGGCTATCATCAGTTGAAGATCAGGGACTCAGATATTATGAAGACAGCGTTCAGGGACACGATATGGGCACTACGAGTTCCTGGTGATGTCTTTCGGGTTGACTAATGCCCCAGCTGCATTCATGCACTTGATGAATAGTGTATTTCGGTCGTACCTTGATTCTTTTGTGATTGTGTTTATTGATGATATTCTGGTGTATTCACGCAGCCAGGAGGAGCATGCACAGCATTTGAGGGTGGTATTGCAGAGGTTGAGAGAAGAGAAGCTTTATGCAAAATTCACTAAGTGTGAGTTCTGGCTTGACACTGTGACTTTTCTGGGACATGTAGTGTCTAGTGATAGTATTCGAGTTGATCCACGGAAGGTCGAGGCAGTGCAGAATTGGCCCAGACCTTCCTCAGCTACCGAGATTCGGAGTTTCTCGGTTTGGCAGGCTATTATCGCCGGTTTGTTCAGGGTTTCTCTTTTATTGCTTCACCGTTGACTAAGTTGACACAGAAGAATTCTCCATTTGTGTGGTCTGATGAATGTGAGGAGGGCTTCCAGAAGCTCAATGAGGCTTTGACCACAGCTCCAGTACTTGTGTTGCCATCAACCTCGGGGTCATATATGGTGTATTGTGATGCTTCTAGAGTTGGGCTTGGTTGTGTGTTGATGCAAGAGGGTAGAGTTATTGCATATGCTTCTCGTCAGCTAAAGCCCCACAAGAAGAACTACCCTGTTCATGATTTGGAGTTAGCTGCTATTGTTCATGCCTTGAAGATTTGGAGGCATTACCTATATGGTGTATCTTGTGATGTATATATAGACCACCGCATCCTTCAGCATTTGTTTAAGCAGAAAGATCTAAATTTGAGGCAGCGGAGATGGCTTGAATTGCTTAAAGACTATGATATTACTATCTTGTACCATCTCGGGAAAGCCAATGTAGTGGCTGATGCATTGAGCCGGAAGGCTATTAGTATGGGCAGTTTGGCGTATATTCCAGTTGGGGAGAGACCCCTTGCAGTTGATGTTCAGGCGTTAGCTAATCAGATGGTAAGGCTGGATATTTCTGAGCCCAGTCGGGTGATGGCTTGTGTGATGGCTCGTTCTTCTTTATATGATCGTATCCGAGAGCGCCAGTATGATGATCCACACTTACTTGTCCTTAAGGACAGAGTTCAGCATGATGATTCCAGAGATGTCACTATTGATAGTGATGGTGTATTGCGGATGCAGGTCTAGATATGCGTGCCCAATGTTGACGGCCTTCGTGAGTTGATATTGGAGGAAGCCCACAGCTCGCGGTATTCTATTCATCCAGGAGCCGCGAAGATGTATCAGGATTTGAAGCAACATTACTGGTGGAGAAAGATGAAGAAAGATATTGTGAGCCATGTGGCTCGGTGTCTAAACTGTCAGCAGGTCAAGTATGAGCATCAGAGACCTGGTGGTGTATTCCAGCGTATTGATATTCCCGAGTGGAAGTGGGAAAGGATTACTATGGACTTTGTTAGTGGACTCCCTCGGACAGCGAGGAAGTTTGATTCAGTTTGGGTGGTGGTGGATAGGTTGACCAAGTCAGCTCACTTCATCCCAGTGTGTACTACATACTCCTCAGAGCGGTTGGCGGAGATATTCATCCGTGAGATAGTGAGATTGCATGGAGTTCCCATTTCTATTATATCAGACAGAGGTACCCAGTTCACTTCTCAGTTCTGGAGGACATTTCAGCGAGAGTTGGGTTCACAGGTAGAGCTGAGCACCGCATTTCATCCACAGACGGATGGGCAGATATTAGAGGATATGTTGCGTGCTTGTGTCATTGATTTTGGTGGTTCATGGGCTGATTACTTGCCTCTTGCGGAGTTTGCTTATAATAATAGCTATCGGTCCAGCATTCAGATGGCACCGTATGAAGCTTTATATGGGAGGCGGTGTAGGTCTCCAGGTCGGTTGGTTCGAGCCCGGCGAGGCTAGGTTGTTGGGGATAGAGTTAGTCCAAGATTCCTTAGACAATGTGAAGGTGATTCAGGAGAGACTTCGCACAGCTCAATCGCGTCAGAAGAGTTATGCGGACCGGAAGGTCCGAGATGTGTCTTATTCAGTAGGTGAGAAAGTGTTGCTGAAAGTTTCGCTTATGAAGGGTGTTATGAGGTTTGGAAAGAAAGGGAAGTTGAGCCCAAGGTTCATTAGACCTTTTGAGGTGCTTAGGAAAGTTGGGGAGGTGGCCTATATGCTTGCTTTGCCACCCAGTTTGTCGGGAGTTCACCCAGTGTTCCATGTATCCATGCTCCGGAAGTATGTTGGAGACCCGTCTTATGTGTTAGACTTCAGCACGATACAGCTAGATGAGGACTTGACTTATGATGTGGAGCCAGTAGCCATTTTGGGTCGTCAGGTTCGTAAGCTGAGATCCAAGGACATAGCTTCAGTGAAAGTGCAGTGGAGAGGTCGTCCCGTGGAGGAAGCAACTTGGGAGACCGAGGAGAAGATGCGAAGCAGATATCCACACTTGTTTGATACTCCAGGTATGTTTATTAACCCGCTCGCGGGCGAGCGTTTGCTTAAGTTGGGGAGAATGTAACGACCCGGCCCGTCGTTACGGGAATTACCACCCCGTTACCTTGCATTTATATATCTTATGCTTTTAAATCAGTATTAGAATATATCGGGTGAGTTAGGAGTGATTTGGGTTGAAAATGAAGCAAATAGCATGTTTTAAGGAAGCTTAAATATGGGAAGTCAACCTAGAGTTGACTATTGAGTCAGAGTGCTCGGAACTGGATTCCGATGATTCGACTAGTTTCGGGGGATCATTTATGACTTAGGAGAGCAATCCGAATTGAATTCGGAGGTCCGGTGTAGTTTTAGGCTTGAATTGGCGAATGTTGAATTTTGGCGAAAACCGGATGGTAGGTGATATTTTAATCCGGGGGTCGGAATGGAACTCCGACAATTTCTGTAGCTTCGTTATGTGATTTTGGATATGTCTGCAAATTTTCAGGTCATTCGGACATCGTTTGATCGGGTTTTGGATTGAATGTTAGTTTTGAAAGTTTTGAAGAAACTTAGGCTTGAATTCGTGTGTAAATGGTGATTTTGATGTTTAGGATGGTGTTTTTGTGATTGGAACAAGTCCGTATCATGTTTTGGAGTATGTTGGTGGTTTTCGTTGGGGTCCCGGGGGCCTCGGGATGATTTCGGACCATCAACCGGGCATATGGGACTTGGAAATAATCTGCAGAAAACTGCAGGTTTCTGCCCAATCAATTAGACCTTCACGTTCGCGTGGCATGGGCCGTGTTCGCGAAGGCCAGGCGGATCAATGCATCGCGTTCGCGATCAGGTGTGTCGCGTTCGCGTAGGCCAGGAGCCTTGTGCTTCGCGATCGCATTCCTGAGGACGCGTTCGCGTAGGTCAGTTGGAGTGGACCATCGCGTTCGCGTGGCTGGGAGTCGCGAACGCGTAGAAGGAATTTGGGCAGCTGGGAGTTTGAGCATCGCGAACGTGTTGTTGGCGTCGCGTTCGCGAAGGGTAACTGGAAGCCGAGCATCGCGAACGCGTGGGAGCTCACGCGAACGCGTAGAGCAAATTGCTCTGGCAGTGAATTAAATCACAGAACAGAGGGGTCGCGGGTTCATTCACCCAAAACACAATTTTAAGCCCTAGAGAGAAGAAAACTCGAGGAAATCACTGAGAAATCATCGGGTATTCATCGAAGGTAAGATTCTTGACTCAAAAACATAATTTTATGCTAGGATTAACATCAATAATTTTATGCTAGGATTAACATCAATCTTCATGAAATTGGGTAGAAATCTTGAAGAATTGTGGCCTAGGTATTAAAAACGGGATTTTGAGTTTTGGAAGGCCATTTGAACTCCGATTTCGATAAATTTTATATGCACGGACTCGTGGCGAGACGAGGATCGCGTTGGTACTAATTTCAGAATTTTCCGAGCAGTGGGCCCGGGGTCGGGTTTTACCAACTTAGTGTATTTATGCGAATTTCATGTAAATTGAAATGGGTTATGATTCTTTGACCCGTATTTGATATAATTATTGTGATTTGACTAGATTTTACGCACGAGGCAGCGAATTTCAAAGGAAAAGGCATTGCGGACGAGTCTACGGCCGGCTAGAGGTGAGTAGTTTGTGTATATGGTAGCCTGAAGGTTCGAAACCCCGTCTTAGCACATTGTGACGCTAGTAGGGCGTGGCTCGCACTCCGTGGCAGGTGCGGGATTGATTGTGACTGGGGATTGAGACTTGGTCCATCCCGGAATTGAATAATATGTTATTAGTGTTGGAAATACACTGTATTTGTTATACTTGTGGGCGGTAAGCCTTGTTTGGGGCATTGTGCCGATCTGTAGAGTCCTTAGAGGACAATATTTATGTGATAGCTATATTTGCTTAAATCACTGATCTCAGTCCTGGAAATTGAAATCATAGTATTGATATGCTAAGTCACCGGCTTTTGCAAATTTAACAAAGTTAAAGTATTTTTCATAAATTATGAACTGGAAACTGGAATTTAGATAAATGAACTGTTTTGTGACTTATCTGATTTATGTGGAATGAGGATGGATCGGGCTGCACGCCGTAGTGGTTGATATGAGGATCGGGCTGCACGCCGCAGCAGTATTGCGCTTGGGCTGTAGGAGCCCCTCCGGAGTCTGTACACACCCCCAGTGAGCGCTGTCGATGTTAAATGGATCGGGCTACACGCCGTAGCGGGTATGTGCATTGCATTGCATCTTTATCTGTTGAATTATTCTGTGGTAGCTGTATTGTACTGTTGATACTAGTTTGTAGGAGATTCGGACTGTAGTTTAGCCTCATATTGTGGTATTCTGTGGATTTCCTATTTTCAGCTGCTTTTATATATTTATTACTCACTGAGTACTTAGTACTCACCCCTACTCCCTGCACCTTTGTGTGCAGATTCAGGTACACAGGAGGGATAGACGAGCACTCCAGCTTCTACAGAGTTATTTCAAGTTGCTGAGGTAGCTGCCGACGTTTGCAGAACCTAGCTTCTCCTCTCCTTTCCAGTTGTTATTTTGTATTTTGTATTCAGACTTGAGTATTTCTATACAGTACTCTCTATTCCTGTTGGGTTTTGTTAGAGGCTCTAGACTTGTGACTCTAGATCTTTGGGAGTGTCGGTATTTTGTTCATTATTATTATTATTGGAGTTCTTTGACTCATATATTCTTCTTGGAATGTCCATTTGGGACTGATAGTCATTGTGAAAAGTAATAGTTGGTCTGGCTGGTCTAGCATAATTGTTGGGCGCCATCACGACCGAATTTGGGTCGTGACAAGTATGTCCCAGGCGAATGTGCCATAGCCTAGTTGCTTCTGCCTCTTTGATGTCACTAGACGTCACTATCGCTGTCCCAATAACTGTACTACTGAGATAACGGTACATGTTATTGTTTTTTCGATTGGCCTTCATTACCACTAGTGCACCGGGGCATACTCTCATCACTCCATTTTCTGCAATAATTTTGAACCCTTTTGATTCCGGGGCTCCCACAGAGATGAGATTTTTCTTCAAACCCGGTACATATCGAACATCTGTTAATGTTCTGATCATTCCACATGGTTCCATCATCGTATTGAACCAATTCCATATGAGGTAAGAGGGCTGTTATTCGCTGTTTGGACGACTCCATATTCTCTTTCTTGAAAGTCCACAAACCAATCCCTATTGGGACACATATGATAGCTACAAGCCGAGTCCATCAACCATATGTCTGATGACGTTGACGGCTCCGTTGTAACTAATGAGAAATCCGAATCATCGCAATCAGCTACATTTGAATCCATAATGGCCTTTCCATTATTATATTTGGCCTTATTATTCAACTTCGGACAGTCTTTCTTCAATTGCCCCTTTTCTCGACAAAAGGCACATTCATCTTTGCTGGGTTTAGATCTTGACTTAGATCTTCCTTTCCTTGTTCTCGTTTGATTTTGAGGACGGCTCCTCACGAACAGTGCTTCTCCTTCTCCGCCCTTCTATTTTTCTCGCTTTCTTTGTTCATAGCTGTACAAAGCCGAACAAACTTCTCTGAGAGAAACTTCGTCATTTCCATGGAGTAGAGTAGTTTTAAGGTGTTCGTACTCGTCAGGAAGTGACGCCAACAACATCAAGGCCAAGTCACCATCATCATAAGTTGTATCAATATTTTGCAAATCCGTGACCAACTTATTGAAACTGGTGATATGTTCATTCATCGTGGTACCAGGAACATAGGTGAAGTGAAACAATCTCTTTTTCATGTACAATTTATTTTGACTATGTTTCTTCAAAATTTTATCCTCCAGTGCTTTCCATAATTTACTTGCAGAAGTTTTCTTTGTGTATGGATATTTCTGCTCTCTAGCAAGGTAGGATCGAATGGTACCGCAAGCAACACGGCTGATAATTCTCCAATCTTCTTCTCCAATAGCATCTGGTCTCTTTTCTTCAATGGCCAGATCTAGCGATTGTAGTCATAGGAACTTCCGTTTATATATCGTGGTTGTTATTTAGTAATTGACCGTCTATGAATATTATTCATTCATATACTAGGACGGATCCTATTAAACGTATATGATTTCATTCATATAGATATAAGTGTTTTGTTCAAAAAACGTTGAATACCTTTGAACTAATCAATCATTGTAAACAAAGGGATAATCGGAATCAATGGTAATATGAATTGAAGATCGATCGTTAGGTTAATGTGCGTGGATAGCTCGTATATAGAGATAATACAGTTTAATGCAGAACATAGAAAAAGTGAGCAGTGGAAATGCTGGTAATAGAGAGAAGAACAATGTAGAGAGAGAGATGTCTTATTAAAAAATGATCGATCCTTACAAATAGGGGGAGGCCCTTCCTTATATAGGATGGAGGCCCCCTCGCCTAACTATTACATTAACGCCCGGATGGTGCAATTATATTCAGGATATAAAATAGGCGGGATCGGGGACGTTCTCCTAGATGGGTCCGCCGACTTGGTATTTTTAAAGGCGGGGCCATCCCCTTTATGGCACACGGCCATAAGTGAGGACGTCCTCGAATATTGCCTTCCTCGTAAGGTAGCTTTCTTGTGTTACACCTCATTAGGACCAACCATGTGTGTGTCCAAACTAGTCGCACTACTCATCTGATTTGTCCCAATACAGATAGTCCCTCCGCCTATTGGAGATGTGGCCGGGGCGTATCTGCGATGGGCGGATAGATCCTGCGCACGTTGGGTCTCGTGCACACGTGCGTACGTGGCATGTTCTTCCGAACCGTCGCCTGCTGATGGCGTGCGCCATAATTACCGTAGTTTTCAATGCTGGTCATAAAGGTGATTTGACATTTCAGTTTCCCGCCTATTTTCCTATGCAAAAACTCTTCGAATTTCGTGTAGTAGCTTATTACAAATAGAAGGAAGTTTCAATATCTTCCTTTCTTTTAGATCGTCTCAAACTCCTTGCTTCCTGCCTTCTCATTTTCACATTTTTGGCAACTCGTATCTCTTTTCTCAGCATTCTTGCTACCAATTTCTTTCAATACCCAGCTAGAAATCTACCAAAAAGAATGGCTAAAGGTAGTCGTCGTAGAGAACCAGAAAGGGCAGAGACTGGTTCTGGGGTTTCCCGGTAGTCTGGGGGTAGTAAGAAGGTAAAAAAGGCTCTTGTCCCCCTGAAGGAGGACAACCTTCTTCCTCGCGACCTGAACGTGACAAAGGACTTTTCTTCACCGGTGGATGCCGATGTATGGGAGAGGTCTACATTCACCGAGAGGCAGCTAAACAATCTCAGGGAGACCTGCCACGTGCCGGAGATGGTGGAGACAAGGGTGGCCGGGGACAACCTGGTCTATGTTCATCGACCGGGGTTCTGCGCCATCCATGAATACCCTTTCATCATGGGATGCGAGCTTCATATATACCCCTTGGCAGAGGTGTTATGTCGCTTCATTAATATATGTCCGGCCCAACTAACTCCATATACGTGGAAGATCTGCCGAATCTTAACGACGTACGCAGACAGAGCTGGTGTGGACGTCTCCGTTCACCACCTATTGCAGCTGTTAAGTCCCGGCTATATACGGGGGAAGATGCTGCAATTGAAAAATCGAGGAACAAAGGGCTTGGTCGTCGAGGCGGACGATAAGCCCAACCGTCAATTCTGGATGAAATACTTCTACATCCGCTCTTCTGACTTGGTGGCGGACGCGACCGGCTTTCCGGAGGTGTGGAATGCCAACTGTAAGTACCAATCTGTTCCTTCTATGTTTTTGTTCGTTGCTTCATCATCACGGCATTATTCAGGCGCTAATATTTTTGCTTTTCTTGTATAGTGGCAGCACGTACACCCCAACCTGTTCCCGACATTAGGGCGTGGGTGAATCGACTGATCCCCTTAGCCGAGGAGTGCAGGACGTAGGCTGCCTTCGGTTTGAAGTACGGCCTTCCAAGTACGGTCTTGACTTGCTAGCTTCTGTCTTTATTTTCTTTTACTTTAGATGTCGCCGTAGCTGATGTTTTTATTTTTATTTTGTTGCAACTCGGAATGTGGCACTGAGGTGGAGACGTCGTGCCGCTAGTCCCGGCCTCTTCGAAAACAGAGCTCGTGGCCTCCGTTAGGCATGACCTTCCTGAGGTCGACCAGTCCGAGGAGTGTCCGACGGTCGTAGTCACATCTGGCGACGAGGCGGCCGGGGTAGCCGACCCGGATCTTGGTCGTGCCATTCAGGAGTCCCTAGTGTCGGATGCTCCCGGTCCTTCTTGCTCCGCACCCGTGCCGTCTATTGACCTGGCGCCTTGGGCGAACACAGAGCCCCCATCCCTTCCTACTGAAGAGAGCGCTCCTATTAATGATGAACCGGCGGAGCGCAAGAGGCATAGGTTGCTCACCGGGAAGGGAGTGGTCGTGGACCGAGGACGGAAGAAACTGGTGGCTCGTCGTCCTGAATTGAGACCAGTCCTACTGGGCGATGCCATCCGTCCGGTGAGAGCCTCGGTGCTGAGTGCGGCCGAGGTGAGTGCTGACGCTCCACATGCCGAGGGCGACGGCGTGCCTACTATTGCTGCTGAGCCCGCGGGCACTGAGGCGGCCTCAGAACCAGTAGGCGTGTCGTCGCGGGAGCAAGCTGGGATGGATACGCTGGAGGTGGGTCAGTTACACCGACTTCTGATTCCGTCGGGCTACAATCTGTTGGAGGAGAGTGGGCATGCCGTGAAGGACTTTGCCTTATTGTGCGGTGATGCCGAGGCGGAGTCGTTGAAGTCGGTGAGCGACCGCGACCTGTCTCACCGAGTTGCTGGTGCTGCCCTGCAGGTATGACTTGATATGTACATTCCTTTTTTCTTTTGCTATTCTTTTGTTTCAAGGTTTTCAGCTTGTCTCTTTTCTTTTGCAGACTCTCATTCTGGAGGTAGAGCGGAGCCAGAGGGACCGGAAGAAGCTGGTTACCCTTCAAAAGGCGTCGAAAAAATACAAGGAGGCCCGTGAGAAGCACAAGATGCTCTCGGATTGTTTTTTCGATGCCCCGGAGTTCCGCCTCCTCCGAGAGAGCGTTCAGCCGCTGGAGGAATAACTGCATAAGCAGACGGAGCAGATTGAAAGGGAGCATGCTGATTTGCTGGCCGCTATGACTCGAAATACCGAGCTAGAGAGCCTCCTCCAACAGCGGGGGGAGGAAATGGATATGGACCGCATGGCCATAATAGAGGCAAACGAGCTTCGCGCCAAGGTCGATGCTTTGTCGGTCGAGCTTCAAGCAGCTTTGGCTCAAGCGGCGATTGTTCGCCAAGCAGAGGCCGTTGGCCTAGTTGGGGACATTCCTTGCGAAGCCCAGGATATGTTGGTATACGCCGAGGCGAGGCGAACTATGTTCGAGGAGAGGCATGCCGCCGGCAGGGCTAGCGAGGCAGAGGTCGACGAGCAGCGTCGCCTGATCAAGGTGGCTCGTGAAGCCTGTGGCTACGACCCCGACTCCCCGGCCCAAACAGGCGGATCCTTTGCTGATGTGGATCAGCTGGGCATTGGGTCCTGGATTGAGAGGATACTTCGGAATGATAGCGAGGACGGCGCCGATGGGGCTGCAGGAGATGGCGGAGGCTTCGATAGTTGTGTAGGGCTTTATGCATTCTTGTAGTTTGTAGCCCCCTTCCCTTTGTAAATGTGTAACCAATATTTTAGTAAAGACTTCTTTTCAGTTAATGTCTCAAGTCTTCCTTTTTTCTCTCTTTTTTTTTTACTTCCGTATTGTCGAGATCGACCTTAGTCTTTAATTTGTAATGCGAGGGACCCTCTGCCTGAATTGATTCTTGGACTGGGGCGCACCAATATTTTGACGTCGAAGGCACTTAGCCTGAGTACCAATTTGGGCGAGGTCGGGCTTATGCGTTTCATGCGGCTGTCCTTTCGACCATTCGTTTAGAGAGGCCGTGCCATTAACTTTTAATTGTTAATGTCTTAGGCTTTCGCTTTTCCTGGAGGAGGCCGTAGCCTTCTTCTTTGGACGCTCTAGGCCTTAGCCATTTGCTTCATCTCGAGGAGGTCGTGGCCTTCTCCTCTAGATGTTTTTAGGCCTTGCCTTTTGTTTCATCTGGAGGAGGCCGTGGCCTTCTCCTTTAGATGATTTTAGGCCTTAGCCTCTTGTTCCATCTGGAGGAGGCCGTAGCCTTCTCCTTTAGGTGTTTTTAGGCCTTAGCCTCTTGTTTCACCTGGAGGAGGCCGTGGCCTTCTCCTTGAGATGTTTTTAGGCCTTAGCCTCTTGTTCCATCTCGAGGAGGCCGTAGCCTTCTCCTTTATATGTTTTTAGGCCTTAGCCTCTTGTTTTACCTGGAGGCGGCTGTGGCCTTCTTCTTTAGATGTTTTTAGGCCTTAGCCTCTTGTTCCATCTGGAGGAGGCCGTAGCCTTCTATACAATATGGCCGTAGCCCTTCATTCATTGGAGATGGTCGTAGCCTTTCATACAATATGGCCATAGCCCTTCATTCATTGGAGATGGCCGTAGCCTTTTATACAATATGGTCGTAGCCCTTCATTCATTGGAGATGGCCGTAGCCTTTCATACAATATGGTCGTAGCCCTTCATTCATTGGAGATGGTCGTAGCCTTTCATACAATATGACCGTAGCCCTAGTCCCTGTGATGTGCTATTCGTACCGACCCGTGCGCTTAGCGCATCAGAATAGATAAACAAGCGATTTCGGACATCTCCCTCGTCGCCTCATTAAAAACCTCTCCGGGAAAACCCAATTGGGACAAAATCCGGCAGAGGGAAAAAGAGTACGACTTGGGGGGTGTCTCTTAGAAGTGGAAGCGCTTGAGGTGTGAGATATTCCAGTTATTTTGGAGTATCTTTCTATCCATGGTCTCTAGTTTGAAGGCACCTTTGTCTGCTGCTGCGATGATTTTGTAGGGTCCGTCCCAATTGGTTCCCAGTTTTCCCTCGTTGGGATCCTTTGATGCCAGTGTCTTGGCTTTTAGTACGTAATCGCTTGTCTTGAGTGGGCGGATTTTCGTCCTCCTGTTGTAGTACCTCTCGATCTGCTGTTTTTGTGCCACCAACCTGATGTGGGCCATTTCTCTTCTTTCTTCGGTCTCGTCCAGGTCTTATAGTCGACTTGTGTCATTCTCATCTCCGCTCATGTGTGAATATCTGAGACTTGGTTCGCCGACTTCAACTGGTATGACGGCGTCGGTCCCATAGACTAATGAGTAGGGAGTTTCTCCCGTGGAGGACTTGGGGGTGGTTTTATATGCCCACAATACTTTCGGTTGCAGCTCAGGCCACAGTCCCTTGGCGTCCTCAAGTTTCTTCTTCAGGATATTTAATATAGTCTTGTTGGATGATTCCGCTTTGCCGTTGGCAGCTGGATGATATGGCGTTGAGAGTATCCTTTTGATGTGCCATTTGTCGAAAAAGTCTGTTGTCTTTTGTCCTATGAACTGTCGTCCGTTGTCGCATTGTTATTTCCTTGGGGATGCCGAAGTGACAGATGATGTTCTTCCATATGAAAGCTATGACTTCTTGTTCGCGGATTTGGGCGAAGGCGCCTGCTTCTACCCACTTAGAAAAATAGTCAGTTAAAACTAACAAAAAGCGTACCTTTCCTCGTCCGGGAGGCAGCGGTCTGACTCTATCCATCCCCCATTTGATGAATGGCCATGGGGAAGTGACTGAGTGGAGAGGTTCCCCCAGCTGGTGTATCATGGGAGCGAACTTTTGGCACTTCTCGCATCGTCGGACGTAGTCTGCTGCGTCTTTTTGCATTGTGGGCCAGTAATAACCAGCCCGTATCAGGCACCGCACGAGTGCTCTATTTCCTAAATGGGCGCCACAATGACCCTCGTGGACTTCTTCCAGTACCGGAATCGTCTGGTTGGGCCCCAGGCATTTGGCCAGGGGTCCCCCAAAAATTCTTTTGTAGAGGTCGCCGTTCATCAGGCAGTATCTGGCGGTTTGCGTGAGAAGCTTTCTAGCTTCTTTTTTATCGTATGGTAGCTGCCCTTCCTGCAAGTATGAAAGGAACCGGTTTCTCCAGTCCCATGTTAGGTGTAGAGAAAATACCTCGCTGCGATCGATGGCGAAATGCATGAGGGTGACGGTGCTTTCTTTGCTCAGATTCATAGCCGCTGCGGCCAGTTTGGCCAATCCGTCGGCTTCGGCGTTATGTACCCTACGTACTTGCTCAAAGCGACATTCATCGAATTGGGCCATTAGTTTACAGACTTCGGCTTGATATTGTGAGTCGCAGTGCAAGACCAGTCGGCGGGCCCCGTATCTGGCGGCTAACTTCAAACCTGCAATAATGGCTTCGTACTCCGCTTCGTTGTTAGTCATCTCGGGGCATCATATGGACTAGCGGATGACCTCGCCCGTGGGGACCTCGACAACGAGTCCCAGTCCCGATCCCGAGGCGTTTGCGGCCCCATCGGTGTGGAGTATCCAGGGGTCCATATTAGGGGCCGTTTGCAGGGCCTCCTTCTTGGCTTCAGGTGAGAGGCCGGCACTGAAGTCGGCTATGAAGTCGGCGAGGACTTGTGATTTGATGGCGGTTCTAGGGACATAGGTGATATCGTGCTCGCTGAGCTCTATAGCCCATCTGGCGAGACGGCCTGACAGTTCGGGCTTGTACAGGATGCTTCCTAAAAGGAAGGTGGTCACTACCCGGATGGGGTGGCGTTGGAAGTAAGGTCTCAGCTTTCGGGAAGCCGTGACCAACGCCAGTGCCAGTTTCTCAAGGTGTGTGTACCGAGTCTCGGCGTCCATTAGAGTCTTACTAATGTAATAGATAGGTGATTGCGTACCTTTCTGCTCGCGGATGAGCACCGCGCTGACTGCAACTACAGAGACGGCCAGGTATATTAATAGAGGTTCGTTTGGTTAAGCCTTTGCCAGTACTGACAGGGATGTCAGGTAAGCTTTCAATTCTTGGAGGGACTTGACACATCCGTCATTCCAGTGGAAACCTTTATCCTTCCTCAACACATTGAAGAACTTATGGCACCTGTTTGATGATCGGGAGATGAAGCGGGGGAGGGCGGCTATTCGGCCTATCAACTTCTGAACCTGTTTTTTGCTGGTAAGAACTTCCGGTATCGAGGCAATTTCCTTGATTTGGTCTGGGTTGACCTCGATCCCCCTCTGCAATATAAGGAAACCGAGGAACTTCCCAGATGCTACGCCAAAAGCGCATTTTTCGGGGTTTAACTTTATCCCGTAACTGTTCAAGATTTCGTAGGCCTCTCGCAGGTGATCGATATGGTCCTCTATTTTTGCCAATTTAACCAGCATGTCATCAATGTAAACCTCCATGGTCTTCCCTAGTTGCTTATTGAACATCTTAGTGACCAACCTCTGGTAAGTGGCTCCCGCATTTTTCAGCCCGAATGGCATCACCCTGTAGCAGTAAGTACCTTGGTGGGTGATGAAGGTGGTTTTTTCCTGATCCTCCTCCGCCATCAGAATTTGATTGTAGCCAGAATAGGCGTCCAGGAAGCTTAATAGCTCATGCCCTACTGTGGCATCGATCAATTGATCGATATGGGGCAGGGGGAAGGAGTCTTTAGGGCAGGCCTTGTTTAGGTCGGTGAAGTCCACGCACATCCTCCACTTTCCGCTTTTCTTCTTGACCATTACCACGTTGGCGATCCATTGCGGGTACTTCGACTCTCTGACGGAACCGTTGGCTAGTAATTTGTCTACCTCCTCTCGGACTGCGTCATTGATGGCGACATTGAATTTTCTCCTGCCTTGTTTTACTGGTGGATGTAATGGATCCACGTTGAGCCAGTGTGTGGCGATATCCGGAGAGATCCTTGGCATGTCTGCATGGGAAAAAGAAAACGTGTATGCATGTTTAGTAGAAATTCATGGTACTTACCCGGGTTCGCGAGCCCGTGACCGATGTAGGCCTTCTTTTCAGGATCGTTCTGGTCTAGCTGAACCGGGTCGAGCTCCTCGGCCGTAGCATTGCAAGCTTCTACGATGTCCAGATGTCTTATGGCATCGGCCGTCAGGTCTGCTTGAGTCCCCGATGTGGTTGATTGCTATGCTTTCACGCTTGCCCTGCTCGATTGTTTTGTGTGAGCGCAATCTTGAGCTATTTTATAGCATTCTTGCGCTGTGCGCGGCTCCCCTTTGATGCTGAATATTCCCCATGGGGTAGGGAATTTGATTACTTGGTACAGGCTTGATGGGACCGCTCGCATGGGGTGTATCCATGGGCGTCCAATGACGATATTATAGGCCGTCTTCTGGTTCATCACGTGAAAGGTTGTTTCTAGGGTGACACCTCCCGCAAGGACGGGCTGGGTCACTTCTCCTGATGTGCGCTCCACTGTATTGTTAAAACCGGTTAGAGTTATGCACCTGGGAGTGATTCTGTCCTCGAGTCCCATCTGAGTGAGGACTCTCGAATGAATGATGCAGGCACCGCTTTCGTCATCGATCATGACTCTCCTGACATCGGTATCAATGATACACAGGGTAATAACCAAAGCATCATAGTGAGGGAAATACAAACCGTCGGCGTCAGACTTATCGAAGGTGATACTTCCCTCGAGGTCATCGTACCGTTCGTGGGAGATAGTTCTCTTTAGTCGGTGTATGTTGGTGAACTTGACGTGGTTAACGGCGGCGTCATCCACTTTCTCGACGATCATATTTACCGTACGCGTCAGGGAGGGTGGCTTTGAGGGTCCCCTGGAGTGCTCCCGTCCGTGGCCAAAATTAGCTTTCCCCTTGTCGCTGAGCAGTTCCTTCAGGTATCCCTGATTGAGCATTTTGACGACTTCCTGCCGTAGGCCGATGCAGTCTTCAGTCCGGTGTCCTTGTTCCCGATGGAACTCGCACAGGATGTTGGATTTCCTCGTGGTTGGGTCTTACTTCATCTTTTGGGGCCACTGCACCTTGGTGCCGAGTTTCTCCAGTGCGTACACCACTTCTGAGGGCGAAACACAAAAGTTATGTGATAAAAGTAAAGGGGACATACCTCGGTCGTTTGTGAGTGGGGCGATGTGACGCTGACAGCATCCGTGTGTCGCGGGGGCGGAAGTGAAGACCTTGCGTAGGGTTGGTGTCGTTCCCTGCTAGGGCGTGGGGGGAGTTCCTGGCGTCCCTCATGTCGTCAATCCTTCCTCACGTCCAGGTGCAAGGCAGCTAGCCGCCAGGTTGGTCCATTGAGATCCTCTTCGTCTGCCCGCACCTCGGCACAGTAGGCATTGTGGATCTCGTCCCAAGTGGTGGGAGGGTACTTCATGAGCCGGCTCAGTAGCTTCTTGGTGGCCCTGGAGCCGTCCCTGTTGAGCCCGTTCTGGAAAGCCGCCACCGCCATTCCTTCCGACACATTTGGCAGACTCATTCTTACCCTGTTGAACCTTGCGAGGAATTCCCTGAGGCCTTCGCCCGCGGTGTGTCGGACGGCGAATATGTCGTTCACCCTTGCTTGTGCTTTCTTGGCACCGACATGTGCGGTGACGAATTTATCAGCCATTTCCTCGAAAGTCGAGATCGCCTTGGCGGGTAGTTGAGAGTACCAGGTTAGCGCTCCTCCAGTCAGCGTTTCACCAAACTTCTTCAGCAGCACTGACGGTGCCTGTTCTTTAGATAAGTCGTTACCTTTTACTGCGGTGACGTAGTGGATGAGATGATCCTCGGGGTCAGTGGTTCCTTCGTACACCTTCAGGTATGGGGGCATCTTGAAGGTTTTCGGGATGGTGTAGGACGCTGCTTCTTCGGAATAAGGTTGTTCCACGAACCTTCCTACATCCCGCTTGGGTAGTAGCTTAGGCGCCCCGGGAATCTTGTCAACCCTGCCTTGGTGCTCCTTCATCTGGTTGCGGAGGACCTGGTTTTCGCCCTCCATTTCCTTCATTTTTCTGAGGATGGAGGCTAGTGTGTCATCATGCGTTTGAGTCTCGACAGGTCGGCTGTTGGTCCGTGTTTCTTCCTGTTCGTCTGTTGCGGTGGTATTGCTGGTAACCGGAGCGGCATTTTCGCAACCTTGCAGCGGTTTTTCCACCAAGCTTCTCAGGGTGCTAGTCAGCCATTCCTCCAGTAGCCTCCTGACCGTTGGAGATGCCTCTTTTAGATCGGAGTCCCTTCCTAGGGGTATGGGGGAGGTTTCAGCTTCAGGCGCGGTAGAAGGGGTAGCGTTGATGGTTGTGCTTCCCCCAGCCTCGTTCATGGCACTCAGGAGGTTCATGTAACTTCAGCCATAACCGTAGGTCGCGTGTTACTTTCAGCCATCCTCAAAGAGTTTTCTTTTTTGTTTGATCGGATCTCGCGGATGTATACTACGAGTTTCATTCTCGAAATCCCCATAGGCGACACCAAATTTTTTTGTTCAAAAGAGGTTGAATATCTTTGAACTAATCAATCAATGTAAGCAAAGGGATAACCGGAATCAATGCTAATATGAATCGAAGATCGATCGTTAGGTTAATGCGCGTGGATAGCTTGTATATAGAGATAATAAAGTTTAATGCAGAACATAGAATAAGTGAGCAGTGGAAATGCTGGTAATAGAGAGAAGAACAATATAGAGAGAGAGATGTCTTATTAAAAAATGACCGATCCTTTCAAATGGGGGGAGGCCCTTCCTTATTTAGGATGGAGGGGCCCTCGCCTAACTATTACATTAACGCCCGGATGTTGCAATTATATTCGGGATATAAAACAGGGGGGATCGGGGACGTTCTCCTAGATGGGTCCGCCGGCTTGGTATTTTTAAAGGCGGGGCCGTCCCCTTTATGGCGTACGGCCATAAGTGAGGACGTCCTCGAATGTTTCCGTCCTTGTAAGGTAGCGTCCTTGTGTTGCACCTCGTCAGGACCGGCCACGTGTGTGTACAAACTAGTCGCACTACTCATCCAATTTGTCCCAATACAATAAGTTCTATTAAAAATTTATAGGATGAAAATACTATCAATGTATAAAATCTACATTGATATCAAATATAGTTCTATCAGTCTACTAGTACTGATATATGTCGTAAATGTTATATCACGCCTCAATACAATTATGTGACATGATTTCATACATACGATAGAAATTCGCCGTATTAGATATTTGAATGATATTAGGTCATATAAAAAACGGAGATATATGTATACTATACTTATATGCATCCAATTAAATAAATTTCTATTATACAAATAAATTATAACCTCTTATGACGCTATAGAACATACATATTTAATATTAAGTTATTAATATATAATATTATTTCCTATATGTAATATAGGTAATAAGTTCCTATATTACTATAGGTTAAATGTGATAAATTTACACATACTGAAAATATATATATAGTATACTAAAATTTTAAACATATAGATATATATAAGTAGTAATTGATATTTGTATATTTAACTGTCACGACCCAAATCCGGTCGTGATGGCGCCCAATACTAAAGCTAAGCCAGCCAGACTGATTCACGTCCAAGCAACGGTCGTAGTCAATATAACTTGGTCTAATAAGTCCAAGATCGATCCCACAGAGAATTAACCTATCAATCACAACTTTCACAACCCAAGAGTACTTCCGAATCAAGTTCCCAAAATTTAGAGTATATTTGTGTATGATTTTCGAACTACTACTTGCAAGAATTAAGTATGATTAAAAGAAAGAATTAAATGTTGAATAAAATAATATAGAGAAGGACTAAGTATTGATTTCCCCTATTGATGGAATTTCTTATCGTTATGCTCATACAAATTTTTAATATATTCTATCAATCATGAACGCTATGTGTATCGTAACCCTCTCCCGAGCAATTACAATAATTTACTAGTGCACTCTCCCGAGCTACCCTAGCTAGCTTTAATTTGAATAGTTCACTTAAGATTGCACCCAAGACTTCGTTATTCCTAACCCCGTCTTTACGCCTAAAGTTATAGATTCCTCTAATAACCTAGGTGTGGTGTTGTTCAACAATATACCTAAATATGCACTCTTTTCCAAGTTATGCATACTAAATAGGCACCGCTAATTGGGACGTCTACCAATTAACTACAACAAGAATGAAGTTGAACAAATAGAAATCTAAGTCACAATTTGTAATCACATAAACCGATAAGTTCATCACTCAATAGGTTCCATCAAAACCTTAGAATAGAATTTAGCTACGCATGCTTGAAGAAATAAGAATAATAATGGAAATCATAAAGAAATAATTGATATAAAATAAAAGAAGGAGTTTGAGAGGATTCTCTCCTACTAAATATCTTGCAAAAGTATTGAAATAAAGACAACATGCCTCTATAGGGCAAACTAGGAGTTTATATAGAGGTTTTAGGGCTTAAAAAACTAAATTCGAATCCAATTAGGAGAACTGGGCGCCGGCTTCCGCGGTTCGTTCGCGGCCGCGAGCCAACCGCGAACAGTCAAACTTCAGAATGCTTCTTTTTTCGCGGTTCATCCGCGACCGCGAATGAACAGTGCTGCGTATTTTTGACTTCTTCTTCCAGCTCTTTTCACCTTAGATCTTCTCTTGGACTTTTCATCAACATATGACTTCAAAATACTCTTCTTAGCATCCATTGCATCACATGTACCTATAACACACAAACAAACACTAATCAAAGTATTTTGTCCTCATAAACAACATAAGTACCATAACAAAGTGTGATTATTTATGGCATAATTATAGTCAAATTCACCTATTATCAATACCCCACACTTAAACCTTTGCTCGTCCTCGAGCAACTTTAATCACACTTTAGGCCAATTAACAAAAAATTGTCTCCCCCAAAATATGTCACAAAAGCTATTATACATGAACAACCTAAGATATGCACAATTTTTACCTAACCGCAAACTCTCATGCCCGCACATTATTACTTACTCTACTTATTATCAAAAAATTGCAAATTTACCTTCTTCCTCTTGAATTACATGCCCTCACAAAATTTATTGAGAGAAGTTCCCACACATTAATAATTCAAATACATGGAACTTATAGATATCGTAAAAATTCACTCACTCTCAACAAAGAACATTTATATGAATACAGACACACCATAGGCTTGCCCCTAGTGTAATACTCCACTAATTGAGTTATTCAATCATAGATCAAGAGGTCTTTAAAGGTTGTAATGTAGGCTATGGGACGGGTAGGATACTTTTGGTTATAGTGACTAGCCTCCCTAAGCACTTTTTCTTTTCTTTTTCACAACTTCCCTTTTTGTTTTCTTCCTTATGTTTCCCATAAACATTCTTTCACCTTTTTTTACTTTTAACCCCCACTTTTATTTTGTTGATGTAACTGTCGCTTTCTAATTTTTACATATTCATTGATATAGCTCTTTGTCTCATTGCTTTGCAACATTACTTTGGACCAGTCCACTATTTTCTATCATTAATTCTTGATTTTCCCTTTTTCAATTTCCCTTCACCCCACACTTAAACTTTTGCATATTCATTACAATACAAGTGCTTCTAGGAGGTAAAGTAGAATATTATACACATTTGATGAACATTCAAGGGTTATCAAAGAATAGGCTTAAGCTCAAAGGGGTTAACTAAGATATAATGTACGGGTGAATTCATGTCTATTGGTATATGGGGTTACACAAAGAAATGCCTCTATCCTTTCTACAACCAAACAACTTCTATTTCGCTTTGCAAACACACAGGGAAAGTTCTAGGCATCATGTACAACATACAATGTAAGAAAAACCTCACACACACATGGCATGCAACTCATTTGGAATCCAGTTGATCTACAAAGTCCTATCGATGTTCAAGCAAGCATTATTGTGCAATTTAAGGCTATTGAGATTCTACAGTCAAGCTTAGAAGATACATTCTCAAGTTGAATTTACGCTTTTGCTAATGTGCATATTGGGGGTTACATGTTGCCCTTTTACCTCTAATCCTAGAAAAGAAAGAAAGAAAAAAAAATCTACCTAACCCGGTTCAAATAAAAACCCTTGGAAAAGAACCATGGTCAAAAGAAAAACCAAGGGGAAGATGATACATTACCTATAAAAAGAAAATAAAAGACGGAAAAATTCCTACGCGGACTACTTCCCTCAAGAGTACTTGTCCTAAATAGTCCGTCATCAGGAAGAGTCCTCTACTCATATTTTTTTGGATTTTTTTTTAAAATTTTATGATTTTTTGTGTTTTTATTATTTTATATTACTACTACAACTAATATATACATCATGTACAAGATAAGTCACCCACCCCACACTTAAAAATATGTCATGTCCCCATGACATAAATAAAAATTAAAGCACAAGAGGGGCAAGAAAACTTACCTGAGACTCACTCGGAGTCGGAGACGGTGGATGGGTCGACATGACAAGCTCGTCCAAGTGCTCTGAACCATGCCATAAACCTGTTTTTTGACCGGGCTTGTCTTGTATACATGGCGTCTAGCCGTGTGTGCAAGCCATCAACGGAGGTGCGCAGATCAGCAACCTCCTCCTCCATGGACCTAAGCATAGGTCGTGTAGACTCAGACCTAGACATACTTGCTCCACGAGGAGTAGGCCTGGAAGGTCCGGCTGAATCCGTGGAGTGCCTGGCCCGGGCGACCGGTACAGGATCGTCCTCCTCATCCAAGTCAATTGGGGTTGTGTCTCGTCCAACCTGGATTGTAGCAGCTCTAAATGGAGCTTTTGGTAGTAGCTCGCCATCAGCATCAGTTACTGGGGTCTGATGAAGGAGACACAGCGTAGTGACAAGAGATGGGTAATAAAAACCCTTGGCAGTGAGGGATCCCCTCAATACCATCTCATCACTAATTACTCGGGCGATATCAACATCCCGATGTGTTACAAAACACCAAGTCAAAACTGCCCTATTAAAGTTAACATCCGTGGTGTTACTCGAGGGCAAGATACGGTTGGAAATTATAGAGAACCAACATTTGGCTGTGAATGTAAAGCAGTTAGAGTGTAGAGTCTTATTTCTAATCCACACCGGGATGTCGTCTACACATAAGGCCTCTATTAGCATGTCCCATGTGACACCTGGCCTATCATGGTAATAGTCGACATCACTAGTGTGCATGGGCAGTCTAAGTATCTACCTAATAGTATAAATATGGGCATCAACAGTCTTACCTCTGACAAATACTTGTCTGACCATAGCATAAAGAGCATTGGCGTAGAATTCCCGGACAAGCATCTTGTTCACCTTAGGAGGTGAGTCAAAGAGGAACTCCATCTCCCGCCTCCGAATCTCATCATATATTTCCGGCTTCTCCGAGCGGATAGCTATCCGGTCAACTTCTACCTCTTGGAGCCACTTCTTGGTCGCTTTAATGTGAAATCCATTCTCCACTTCTTCACAAGCAAACCTAGACTCATCATAAGTCGGTTGCCTAGATGAGCTAGCACCATGTCGAGCTCTCTTTGGGGCCATGATCCTGCACAAATAAGATAGCCAAAAAATTTTGTAAACCGTTAGTCATCGGAAGGCTACTCAGACTTCGCCATCCGTAAGATATCACAATTGACCATTTTTTCGTGCATTGACCTCATACTCCTATATTTAGATTCTTTATCTAACTATTTTACACATGCCTATTCAAGCACCCCACACATATTTATTTGAACACTTCTAATATTACCCAATTGACATTAATCCATCCCCAATAAAATACACCATTACCAATTCATGAGTTGGGCATTATTTCTCCTAAAACTACATTAATAAATTATGAACAATAATAATTTGCCCAACTTAGCTAACCAATCAACATACATGGTGTAAATACTATTTGGGTCTCCAAACCATAAAAGTAGCATCATAAACACAATTGAAGACCGAACAACTCATTTTTTACCAAGCTTCCATCATATAACAAGGTTCTTTAGAAGAAATTCATGGAAACATGTAATGTGCAAAAAGAAACCAAGTCATATTCAAGATTTATCCTAAACTAACAATATCTAATTAATTCTACAAAATAAATAATCAAAAACTAAAAATAAAAACAAAATAAAAGAGAAAAAAGTAGAGAAACTTACAAGTGATAACAATGGAGGAGTAAGGAGGAAGAAGGGAATGATTTCGAGAAGAGGGGGTTGGGGGTTGGGGGTTTTATTTTTTTAGAGAGAAGGGAGAGGATTTGAAGTTAGAGAGAGAGAGAGATTTGGAGAGTGGGGAGCGGCTAGGAGGGATATGGGAAAGAGGGGATGGGTTTTTAGGGTTTAAAGTAAGGGGAAAAAAAAGAAAAATAAAAATAAACGTTATTTTTAGCCGACCGCGGAACTGGCTGCGACTGTTCGCGGTTCATTTGCGGCCGCGGATGGACCGCGAACAGTCGAGATTCAGAGAGGACAATTTTTCACGATTGGTTCGCAGCCGCGAATGGACTGCGAACAGAGAAAGTTCAGAGAGGTCATTTTTTCGCGGTTCATCCGCGGTCGCGGATGGACCGCGGACAGTGCCCCTCTCTGAATTTTTTTCTCAATTGTTCAGCAAAAATTTTATTTTTTCTTATTTTATTTTATTAAATACTACTAAGGTAAAAATACTTACAACATGTTCGTGGGTTGCCTCCCACGTAGCGCCTGATTTAACGTCGCGACACGACTCAACTTAGCGCATATTAAGGCTCGCTAGACCTTTGAGGTTCATCCAACCGCAATTCTACCTTGTCCTCCATGTCATCCAGGCCTATGTAAGGTTTCAACCGCTATCCGTTTACCTTGAATGTACGTGATCCATCCATAGTTTGAATTTCCACAGCTCCTGACTCAAATGCCTCAATTACCTTGAAGGGTCCGGACCACCTTGATTTCAATTTACCTGGGAACAATCGTAATCTTGAATTGTATAGTAGTACTTTGTCCCCGCTTTTGAAGTTCTGTTCAACGATATTTTGATCATGAATCCGCTTCATTCTCTCTTTATACAATCTAGTACTTTCAAATGCCAGATACCGAAATTTTTCTAGTTCATGCAACCTAGTTAACCTTGCTTTACCTGCTTCATCCAAGTTGAGATTCAATTGTTTCAGTGCCCACCAAGCTTTGTGCTCTAATTCAACCGGTAGGTGACAAGCTTTCCCAAACACCAATTTGTATGGAGACATGCCAATAGGTGTCTTGAATGCTGTTCTATAAGCCCATAGAGCGTCATCAAGCTTTCTGGACCAGTTGGTTCTTGTGGCGTTTCCTATTTTAGTCAGTACACTTTTTATCTCCCTATTGGAGACCTCAACTTGCCCGCTAGTCTGCGGGTGATATGGAGTGGACACACGGTGTTTAACATCATACTTGGCCAATAATTTCTCAAAAGCTCGGTTGCAAAAATGTGTGCCCACGTCACTGATGATAGCCCTTGGAGTCCCGAACCGGGTGAAAATATTTTTCTTCAAAAATCCCACTACCACCTTAGCATCATTGGTGGTTAATGCTGCAGCTTCCACCCATTTGGACACGTAGTCAACTGCAACAAGTATGTACTTATTGCCGTATGAGCTAATAAAGGGCCCCATGAAATCTATTCCCCAGACATCGAACACTTCAACTTGCTGGATTGGGTTCACTGGCACTTCATGACACCGGGAGATGTTCCCGGTGCGTTGACATTCATTGCAACCTTTCACCCACAAGTGCGCATCTTTACAAAACCGTTGGCGAATAGAAATCGGCCTCAAGTATTTTGGCAGCTGTACGTATTCCTCCAAAGTGACCGCCATATGCTGAAGCGTGAGATGCCTGCAAAACAGAAGATTGTTCTATCTCGGGGACGCATCTCCGGATCATGTTATCAAGACATATCCTAAACAAATATGGTTCATCCCAATAACAAAACTGATTTTCACGAAAAAATATTTTCCTCTGGACCGATGAGAGGTCATGAGGAACAATACCACTGGCTAGGTAATTAGCATAGTCAGCATACCATGGTGTTTCAAGGGGAGTGGTGGTGAGCAGCTGCTCGTCTGGAAAGGTTTCCAGAATTTTCCCACTCTATTTGACAATTTCAGCTCCTTCAAGTCTTGACAAATGGTCAGTGACTTGATTTTCAGTACCTTTTCTATCCCTAATTTCGAGGTCAAACTCTTGGAGAAGCAACACCCAACGAATCAGGCGTGGCTTAGAGTCTTTTTTATCAATTAAATATCTTAAAGCTGCATGGTATGTGTATACGATTACCTTTGATCCTATGAGATAGGACCGGAATTTGTCGAATGCGAACACGACTACAAGCATCTCTTTTTCCGTCACTGTGTAGTTTAGTTGTGCTCCACTTAGAGTTCTACTTGCATAGTATATTAGATGCATCAGCTTGCCTTTCCTTTGGCCCAGCACTGCCCCCACTGCATAGTCACTTGTATCACACATTAGCTCAAAAGGTTGCTCCCAGTCGGGGGCAATGATGATGGGTATTGTGACCAACCTCTTCTTTAGTTCCTCAAAAGCAATCCTGCATTCATCAGAAAAAACAAAGGGGTGATCTTTTTCAAGTAACTTACAGAGAGGGTTTGATATTTTGGAGAAGTCTTTGATGAACCTCCGGTAAAATCCGGCGTGTCCAAGAAAGCTTCTTATGGCCTTGACGGATGTTGGTGGAGGCAAATTTGCAATGACATCAACTTTAGCACGGTCTACCTCAATGCCTTTGCTTGAAACCCGGTGCCCCAATACTATACCTTCCTGTACCATAAAATGGCACTTCTCCCAGTTTAGCACTAAGTTTGTTTCCATACACCGTTTTAGCACTCTTGTCAGATTGGCAAGACATTCATCGAATGAATTCCCTACCACTGAGAAATCATCCATGAACATCTCCATAATGTCTTCCACCATGTCGATGAAAATAGCCATCATGCACCTTTGGAATGTGGCAGGCGCATTGCATAGTCCGAATGGCATCCTCCTGAAGGCAAAGATGCCATATGGTCATGTGAAGGAGGTCTTCTCTCTATCTTTGGGGGCTATGGAGATTTGATTGTACCCCGAGTATCCATCCAGAAAGCAAAAATGGGACCTCCCTGCCAACCTGTCAAGCATTTGATCAATGAAGGTAAGTGGGAAGTGATCTTTGCGGGTGGCTAGATTCAACTTCCTGTAGTCCATGCATATTCTCCATCCGGTGATGGTTCTTGTTGAAATCAATTCATTGTTCTCGTTTTTCACTACCGTCATGCCTCCTTTCTTTGGCACACATTGGACCGGGCTAACCCAGCTGCTGTCTGAGATTGGGAAGATGATTCCCGCATCTAGCCACTTTATTACTTCCTTCTTCACCACTTCCTTCATGTTGGGATTTAGTCTTCTTTGATGTTCCCTTGAAGGTTTGTGTCCATCTTCCAGGAGAATTTTATGCATACAATAGGCTGGGCTGATCCCCTTTATGTCTGCCATGGTCCACCCAATGGCAGTCTTGCATTCTTTGAGTACCGGTATAAGCTTTTGGGCCTGCACATCTAACAAACTAGATGAGATAATAATAGGAAACGTGGAGTTAGGACCTACATATTCATACCTGAGATGTGATGGTAGTGGTTTAAGTTCGAGCTTTGGTGGCTCTTCTATGGATGGCTTTGCTGGCGGGCTCTCTCTTTTCTCTAAGTGTAGAGGTTCGAACTCAAGCTCTCTCTGCCAAAATCCCTTGCCTTCCAAAGATAGTACCCATTCAACTAAATTTTCAACATTTACCTCTTCCATGTTCATCAGACATGCTTGAAGTGGATCGTCAATGGTCAACTCTGCATCGTCGGTCTCCACTATCACATCAACCGCATCAATGAGAGAGCAATTTACGAACTCACTAGGGCGCCTCATGAATTTTTGCACATTGAAAATGATCTCCTCATCATTCAACCTCATCTTGAGTTCCCCTGTTTCACAATCAATTATGGCTCTCCCGGTGGCTAGGAATGGTCTTCCTAGGATTATAGGAATTTCTTCGTCGACCTTGCAATCAAGAATAACAAAATCGGCGGGAAACACGAACTTCCCAACCTGGATAAGCACATCATCTATAATACCAAATGGACGCTTAATCGTCCTGTCAGCAAGTTGTAAAAGCATAGAGGTGGGTCTGGCTCTCCCAATACCTAACCTCTTATAAATAACTAAGGGCATGAGATTAATGCTTCCCCCAAATCACATAAAGCCTTAGTAAAGGAATAATTCCCTATAGTGCATGGGATGGTGAAACTACCTGGATCAGATAGCTTCTCAGCAATGGGTCTAGAGACCACTGCATTACAAGTCTGGGTAAGTGTTACTGTGGCCATGTCTTGGAAATCAAATTTCAGCGATATCAAATCCTTCATCATCTTAGCATAACCAGGCATTTCTTTTAAAGCTTCAATTAAAGGAATGTTTACCTGGATTTGCTTGAGCATCTCGAAGAACTTTTTGTATTGCTCCTCTTTCTGGTGTTTGGCCAACCTTTGGGGGAATGGTGGTGGAGGCCTCTTCTTCCCGGTGACTTGGGACTTTTCTTTTTCTATCACTTTCTCATTAATCTGCTGCTCTACCTGTTCAGCTACTTTCTCCATTCCCTGTTTTACTTCTTTATTTTCAGCAACTCGCTGGACTGTCCATTCAATGGGCAATGGAATGGATGTCTCAGCCTGTCTGTCGATTTTCTCACTTTCATTCTCAGCATCAAGATCTCTGCCGCTTCTCAGAGTCACTGCCATCATCTGCTTTGGGACTTGATCTTTTGGGTTTGTTTATGTATCTGCAGGCAATGTCCCTTGAGGATGATTGTTGAGAGACATAGCAATCTGACCCACCTGTACTTCAATATTCTTGATGGCGGCATCATGTGCATCTATCCTCTCATTTGTTTTAGCATTTGACCCAATTACCTGCTGCATCATAGCTTCTAACCTTGCAAACCCATCGTCATGTCTACCCCCATGTGGTGGTGGAGGTGGATGATATCCCTGCTGCTGATTGCCGAAATTCTGAGGTCTAGGATATGGAGGCCATGTTGTGGGGTGGCCTCATACCTGCTGCATTAAATTGTGGCTGGGGAGGTCTGTACTGCATTGGAGCCTGTTGGCCCCAGTTTTGATTACCTTGTCGCTGCCCTCCATAGTTAGCCACATAGTTCATATCCTCGTGCTGATGATGATGTTCTTAGTCTGCAGCCCATGGATTACCTATGTGTTGGCTAATGCATGATGTGCATAAACCACCATTGGTAGTATCTACAATGTGAACCTGCTGCTTAACTCCTGATTCTTCCACCTTCTTTGTTAGGATGCTCATTTGTGTCAATAGAGTTGCCATGTTCTCCTCCAGAGTGTTGGATGGATCCAGGGGTACAGAGTGTACCACTGGTGTGATAGGAGCATTCCTGGACGTCCACCCGGAATTTTGAGCCATCTTGTCTAGCAAATTTTGGCCCTCTCTCCAAGTCTTGCTCAGAAAAGCCCCACCTGCTGAAGCGTCTACAATGTTCTTCATGCTGTCTGAAAGCCCCAACACCTGCTCAGGAATCCCATGATGAGGACACATAACAAGCATGCCCTTGAATCTGCCCCAAGTTTCATGTAATGTTTCCATTGGTTTCTGCTTGAAGCTCACAATCTCATCAATTTGTTGATCTGTCTTGTTAGGTGGATGAAACTTGTTGTGGAATTGTTTGACTAACTCATCCCAAGTTGCAATGGAGTTTATTGGGAGTGAGTTTAGCCATATCTGTGCTGCTCCTGTAACTAAGAACGGAAAGAGTAATAATCTGATAGCTTCCGGAGTTACATTCGGTTGCCTTTGTGTCTTGCATATTGATAGAAAGTTCATGAGGTGCTGCTGTGGATCTTCAACCTGAGACCCAGAGAATAATCCCTTGTTTTGCAACAAGTGTAGCATGTTGTTGGTTATCTGGAAAGACTCAGCTTGAATTGTTGGCACAACGATGGCAGTTGCCAAATTATCCGTTGTGGGTTGTGCCCAGTCAAACAGTGCACCTTCCTGTGCCTCATGTGCTTCTTGCATATTTAGCCCGGCTTGCTGGTTTTGTTCGTTTGCATCACCCATGTCAAAGTCTAATTTGATTGGTTGTTGAGATTGTTGAATTTGTTTGATGGCTTTGTTACGTGCCCGGAAAGTTTGCTCGGGGTCTGAGAGTCCTTCAATTAGTTCTCCAGTCCTAGCAGATTTTCTAGGCATGCACCTGAATACCCAAATCAACAACCGTCAAAATATTCAATGTAGAGTGTAGAAAGAACCTGAATACACCAGATTCTTGAAGTTCTGTCAATGGCAATTGATAATTCCGTTAATTCCCCGGCAACGGCGCCAAAATTGATTCACGTCCAAGCAACGGTCGTAGTCAATATAACTTGGTCTAATAAGTCCAAGATCGTTCCCACAGAGAATTAACCTATCAATCACAACTTTCACAACCCAAGAGTACTTCCGAATCAAGTTCCCAAAATTTAGAGTATATTTGTGTATGATTTTCGAACTACTAGTTGCAAGAATTAAGTATGATTAAAAGAAAGAATTGAATGTTGAATAAAATAATATAGAGAAGGAGTAAGGTATTGGTTTCCCCTATTGATGGAATCCTTTATCGTTATGCTCATACAAATTGTTAATATATTCTATCAATCATGAACGCTATGTGTATCATAACCCTCTCCCGAGCAATTACAATAATTTACTAGTGAACTCTCCCGAGCTACCCTAGCTAGCTTTAATTTACTTAAGATTGAACCCACGACTTCGTTATTCCTAACCCCGTCTTTACGCCTAAAGTTATGGATTCCTCTAATAACCTAGGTGTGGTATTGTTCAACAATATACCTAAATATGCACTCTTTTCCAAGTTATGCACACTAAATAGGCACCGCTAATTGGGACGTCTACCAATTAACTACAACAAGAATGAAGTTGAACAAATAGAAATCTAAGTCACAATTTGTAATCACATAAACCGATAAGTTCATCACTCAATAGGTTCCATCAAAACATTAGAATAGAATTTAGCTACTCATGCTTGAAGAAACAAGAATAATAATTGAAATCATAAAGAAATAATTGATATAAAATAAAAGAAGGAGTTTGAGAGGATTCTCTCTTACTAAATATCTTGCAAAAGTATTGAAATAAAGACAACATGCCTCTATGGGGCAAACTAGGAGTTTATATAGAGGTTTTAGGGCTTAAATAACTAAATTCGAATCCAATTGGAAGAACTGGGCGCCGGCTTCCGCGGTTCGTTCGCGGCCGCGAGCCAACCGCGAACGGTCAAACTTCAGAATGCCTCTTTTTTCGCGGTTCATCCGCGACTGCGAATGAACCGCGGATGAACATTGCTGCATATTTTTGACTTCTTCTTCCAACTCTTTTCACCTTAGATCTTCTCTTGGCCTTTTCATCAACATATGACTTCAAAATACTCTTCTTAGCATCCATTGCATCACATGTACCTATAACACACAAACAAACACTAATCAAAGCATTTTGTCCTCATAAACAACATAAATACCATAACAAAGTGTGATTATTTAGGGTATAATTACAGTCAAATTCACCTATTATCACAGACCAACAACTGTTTTCAAATAGGAAACCAGTCCCAAAAGGACAACTCAAGAATAATATATGAGTCAACAATTATTCCAATAATAATAGTATGAATAAATACTGAGAAGTGCTCAAAACGAAATGACACTCCCAAAAGAGTTGGGGTCACGAGTCTAGAGCCTCTAGACGAAACTGAATAGTAATAGAATACTAAATAAAATACTCAAGTCTGGAACATAAAGTAATAACTGAAATGAGAAGAGAAGCTAGGTTCCGCGAACGCCAGCAGCTACCTCAGCAACTCGGATAAACTCTGATATAGGCTGGAGTGCTCGTCCAACACTCATGTGTACCTGAATCTACACACAAAGGTGCAGGGAGTAGGGGTAAGTACTCAGTACTCAGTGAGTAAAAAGTATATATTAATAGCTGAAAGCAGAAAATCCACAGAATACCACAAAGTAAAGCTAAACTACAGTCCGATACCTCCTACGAACTAGTAAATAACAGCAAATCACAATTAGCACAGATATTCAACAGATAAAAATGCAATGCAATGCATATGTCCGATACGGCGTGTAGCCCGATCCGTTTAACATCGACGGCGCTCACTGGGGGTGTGTGCAGACTCCGGAGGGGCTCCTTCAGCCCAAGCACAAAATCATATCATCTGCTACGGCGTGCAGCCCGATCCTTATATCATCTGCTACGGCGTGCAGCCCGATCCATCCTCAGTCCACAACATGCATATGAGTCACACAACAGTTCAAATTATTATTTCCAGGTTTTAGTTCATTAATGATGAAAATACTTAAATTTTATTTAATTTTTCAAGAACAAATGACTTAGCATTTCACAATAGTGATTTCAAACCAGGACTGAGATCAGTGATTAAGCAAACCATGCAATCACATATATGTCTATCCCCTAGGGATACTACAGGTCGGCACAAGGCCCCAGACATGGCTTACAACCCACAAATTATCTAACACAGTGTGCGTTACAACCGCATATAACATATTATTCTTATCCAGGATGGACCAAGTCTCAATCCCCAATCATAATCAATCATGTACCTGCCATGGGGTGTGAGCCACGCCCTACTAGCGTCACAATGTGCGAAGCCGGGGTTTCGAACCCTCAGGCTACCATATACACTAACTACTCACCTCTAGCCGGTCGTGGACTCGTCTGCGATTCCATTTCCCTTTGAATTTGCCGCCTCGTGCGTCGAATCTAGTCAAAACCACAGCAATTATATCAATATGGGTCAAAGAAATATAACCCAATCACATTTACTTGAAAAACGCAATAATGCACCAAGTTGGTAAAACCCGAGCCCCGAGCCCACTTCTCGAAAAATTTCAAAAATCATACCAGCGGATTCTTCGTCTCTCTCCGAGTCCGTGCATATAAAATATATCGAAATCGGAGTTCGATTGGCCTTCAAAACCCAAAAATTCGTTTCATGATTTAGGCCCTAGTTCTTCACATATTCTACCCAATTTCATGTATTTTGGTGTTGATTCTAGCATAAAATCATGTTTTTGATTCAAGAAACTTACCTCCAGCGATTATCCATTGATTTCTCTCTTAAAAATCGCCTCAGAAGCTTATTCCCATTCCAAAATTGGAAGAAAACTCGGTCTACTCATTATAGGTATACTGTTCACGCGTTTTACTGCTCCCAATGGATTCCTTGTGAAATTCTAATGAATTTAGGCTTTTGAATCACTCAAATTTTACCTTATAATGAAGGAGATATGTAGGTTTCAAGATTTGCAAATAGTGCAGGTTTTTAATACGCCGTCAGGGGCAGTTTCGTCATTAACCTGAAAATCTGGGTAACCTTAGTAAAATGTCCATAAAATCCTCATATGATGTCCAAATTTGATGATTCTTTTTGCTACGGGTCTGTAATTACGATACGGATCTAATGCTACATTCAAAACAGTAATTGGAGCTCATTTTTTCAATACGATATCATTTGTGCTTGAAGAAACGATGTCGAAGCATAAGAAAAACGAGCACAACGCAACCCAAACATATCCGAAACTCACCCAAGCTCCTCGGGACTGCATACGAACATACTAACATGTCACATATGATCATGCAAACTTAGTTGCAGTCTCAAAACACCAAAACTAACATCAAAATACCAAATTTACATCGGATTCAAGCCTAAGTTCTTCTAAAACTTCCGAAACACGCATTCGATCAAAAACCCAACTAAACGACGTCCGAATGACCTGAAATTTTGCACACACATCACAAATCACATATCAAAGCTACAGCAACTCTTGGAATTCCATTCTGAGCCCCAAATCAAAATTTCACCTACCGTTCGGATTTCGCTAAAATTCAACCTTAGCCAATTCAAGCCTAAATCTACATCGAACCTCCGAATTCGATTTCGATTGCTTTTCTAAGTCATAAATCATCACCCGAAACTGTTCGAATCATCAGAATTCCATTCCGAGCTGTATCACTCACCGGTCAACATTCGATTGACTTTTCCAGACTATTATTCTTATAAAGAGGTTTATTGCCTTATTTCTATCTTAATTCCATCCGATTTACTTCTAACTCTCAAACACATATAAATTAACATATTAAGGTATAAAATGAAGAAAACGGGGCGGTAACTCCCTTAACGACGAGTCGGGTCGTTACATTCTCCCCAACTTAAACAAACGTTCGTCTGCAAGCGGGTTAAGAAACATACCTGGAGTCTCAAATAAATGGGGATATCTATTCCGCATCTCCTGTTCGGTCTCCCAAGTTGTTTCCTCCACGAGATGACCTCTCCATTGTAGTTTCTCCGAAGCTATGTCCTTGGATCTCAACTTACGAACCTGTCGACCCAAAATGGCTACCGGCTCCACATCATAGGTCAGGTCCTCATCCAGTTGTACCGTGCTGAAGTCTAACACATGTGACGGATCTCCAACGTACTTCCGGAGCATAGATACATGGAACACCGGTTGAACTTCCGACAAGCTGGGATCAAATTTGTCTGTATTCATTAATGAACCCAACGATCACCTCGAATCCAACCCCACTCTGATGATATGATACCTCAATAACATTCTAAACCACATCTTGCATAATATACGCGCCAGTAAGAAACGATCTGAACACACTCAAATCATAACAAATGACTCAATGAAAGAGCTGTACCTCAAGCTCATCAATACCATTACAATACAAGACTGAGACCCCGTCTCACATCATAGAAATAGAATGCCTGAATCTACTCCGAAAGGTTATAACTCTCGTAGCCTCGCTATAATGAGCGATCCTATCCCAACACCGTTACACCTGCAGCACATCAAGCCGCTACGCTCCAATTCAACAACCAAGCATATTTGTTGTCTGAAACTAATGCAATTCTTTACACCCATGATAAAACAGAGAACACACAACACACAACCCGATAGACCATAACCATTTCTCCATACACCGAGCGACACTCAATTACTCTTCCCGCTCGACTTTCTCTATGAATTCTCAATGGAACCGCAACACATGTGCCCATAACTAACAAATCACAATGTCTTACAACATCGAAAAACAACTCAGGGTTAACCAAGCTAACTCAGCTAAATGTGTAACCATATCGGCCTGCCAATGAATTCAGTGCCAAGAAGCCCGAAGCTGCTCCTTCCCCTTTTATTACCTCCTGCCAAAGCTGTACGATATGATGCCCAGCATCAAATAAATACCAAAATATACAATCTCACCCGGTTACATGCCCGGCCACACGAAATGCATCTAAACAGTCCCTCAATAATGGAATGGAACTAATAATAGCAGCCTTTGCACTGATATCTATCATAAATTCTCAATTAAGAAAGTATTCCTTCCCAGCTGTTCGCTGGTTCTTAGAAATATAAATCACTCTGCTACAATATATTCTAACGCATTTCACCACTTACCACGTGGCATTTCTGGCGTAGCCCCTAAGGCAATAGTTCAAAATCACCCAACTCTACGACAAATAGTCTGAATTACAACGTCACATCCAAAATATAACACACCAGCGAATAAAGATCCACCACCTCAACATAGCATGTACCTCAGATCTCCATATAACACACAATTTATCATACTGGATCCCAATTTCCACCGTGCGAATACATCCACCCATTTGATACCTAATCAATCCACGACAAATGCTCAATATTTATCTGTGTTACCAAGCGACCCGGATACCACTAGTGGATCCAATAAGAGCATGCCGCAATACTACTGAAATTTAATCAGTTTAATCACATTACCCTTTTTATTTCTTTTCCGAAACACATACTCGCGTCAAATCGCTATGATTAGCAACACCATTTCCTTGGACATATGACGGCCATTCACCCTAATCATATGAAGCTCTATTATCTAATCGCTTAGAAGGAATCACTACACATTCAATGCTTTGCATGACATACACATGCCTTGTGCAAATTCTTACAATGCTGACATGACGGATGAGATCCGTATACATTCTTAGCGACCGTCGAGACAACAACTCATTAGTTTTATACTCTTGGCAAGGACTATCACCTTATTCTGAACCAAACAATGGTCTTAGATCTTTACCTTACTTCATATACTTAGATTGCACTGATCTCGAATTCAATGATCTCGTTTCACTCAGTATGAACTGCTCGGGCAATAAGCCACTCCAGACATAAGTAAATGTCTCATATGATGCCCCAATGTGCCAATGGGTTACCGATTTGAATGCGGTACTAAAGAAAACGGGCTTTGAAAGGAAATTATCAAATCTTACGCACTAACACAGACTTTCCTTGGAAAACAGGAAGCAAGGCATACCACGATGGCATATAGAAAACTATACTCGATACCACACTGTTGCAGTGTGTAACCCGCTCCAGATAGCATACCCACGGTGGCGTGCCACCCGATCCACACATAACTATCACATAAGAACATGCTCATCGAGCCAAATTTGCTCATTACAACATAATACCGAGTATCGGTTGTACGTATGATAAGTGCATGATATCATCCCTGAGGGATATTTAACGATATAAACTACAAAACTCAAGCACAATTGAGGTGCGATGTACAATTGGAATTTCAAAAGCCTAGATGCTCATATAATGTCATTCCTACACAGATTCTTAGCATATAGCAATTTCTCAAGCCGTTTCACACTCACCCAGCGCAATGCATCACTACGCAAAATATCCGACAAAGAAACATCAACTAACTACTCCTCCATGAGGACCGCGTTACAAAAATGTACACATCTAGCCTGGTATAGGGCCATTATTCACATTAAATCTGTCCACCGACTTCAAGTCGATCCTCATCACACTGAACTGGCCTAATAACCTTTCAAAGGTTCATGATAACTTCCATTTTCTTCATAGAACACAAGAACAACCATCATAATTAGAGTAATCCTCTCCAATTCACAACCCAAAATGCCACGTGTCGTCCAGGCATGAATTCCTCAAATTAACGATACTATCATAACCTTCATACTTGGTTTACATCTTTAACTAGTCAAGTGACTGCTTGCCACACTTATATAATCTTCTAGTGGAACACACTCCCACAACCTACCACAACAATATCTGGGGCGCACCTCCAAACCACTAGTTGCACTAATGCTGAAGAGTGATCAAGAATCATTAACCAGGACACAACACCGCTCTCAGGTGATGCTGAAGACGATATTAATTTACCTTAACCGTCGAAACTTCCTTCCTGCTTGTTCGATCTTTTGACATCTTGTAAAAACTTTTTCTTCACTCATGCCATTCTCGGCTCAATTTCTACAATCAGAACTGGTTCGCCAGTATACTTTAAGACAGAACCAACATAGCACATAATTGTGCAATTAGCTACTCAACGCAGTCTCCCCAACTTAGCTCGAAGCCATATATCACAACTCACTATACTCATAATGCGTATGCTTCATTGCTGTCGTAATACCATAATGAGATTAAACTTGCTCTTTCATAAGCTTGTGGAAACACAAATCATCTGGAATTTTAACTCTTCTGCATTTTTTTCTTGCATTCACCCATATAACAATTAAGCCTATTTTCTAGGTGTCCAAATTTTTACTAAGTCCCAAATGTTTCAAAAATTACGGCAGAGTTTTCTTTGTAATTAGGCCTATCCACCTGTCAGAGAATCACCAAAACTATCCTAACAGCACGGCTACAACTTAACAAAACATCAAAATCTATATCAACATCATTAATCTCAATACTACCTGTTTTACATTATCAAAATTGATACAGGGACATGCGTTGTAGTTATTTGAATCATAACACATATAAAATACCGCCAATTTATTTTTTTTGAGTCTGAACTCATACTGCCACACGTATTGCACTTAACTTTCCAACTAAGAGATACGACAATATTCTTCACGCGTCCGTAACTTGGGGTTACACAACAGATCGCAATAGGAACGAATCGCTTAACAGTTCATCTATTATCCCACAAACTTCTTCATCACTACCAAGATCACATAGATACACCTCACAGCACTAACTTACTCATCACGTGGATATCCGACCGCCATCCCCGCTAATAAGGACATTACCGAACACATAAGTTAAAAGTACTTGCTCGCATAATCAGCACTTTGGTGCTCAGGCCGTAGGCGAAGATTCGACCTCAAGTCCTCCAGATTGGCCCAACATGAACTCACGGAGATTACATCTCACTCTCCGATCGGGGAATCTCTAGCCATCTATGCAGATGTATTACTAAATGCTCGCATGAACGTACAGGCGTGTGGAAGGAATTTCAAGGGTTATTTCTCAAGCTGAATCAAATACGCACGATAAGAATTCCAAGAAAGTGAAGTGTTTTCTAAAATTTCTGCAGCCTCCCGAGGATAGATACGGACGTCTACGTACCGATCCGCGAGAGCCTACTAAACCGGCTCATGACTCGAGAGGCCTAGTAACCTAGGCTCTGATACCAACTTGTCACGACCCAAATTCGATCGTGATGGCGCCCAACACTAAAGCTAGGCCAGCCAGACCAACAACTGTTTTCAAATAGGAAACCAGACCCAAAAGGAAAACTCAAGAAGAATATATGAGTCAACAATTACTCCATTAATAGTATGAATAAATACTGGGAAGTACGAAAAATGAAATGACACTCCCAAAAGATCTGGGGTCACGAGTCTAGAGCCTCTAAACAAAACTGAATAGTAATATAATAATAAATAAAATACTCAACTCTGGAACATAAAGTAATAACTGAAATGAGAAGAGAAGCTAGGTTCTACGAACGCCGGCAGCTACCTCAGCAACTCGGATAAACTCTGATATAGGCTGGAGTGCTCGTCCAACCCTCATGTGTACCTGAATCTTCACACAAAGGTGCAGGGAGTAGGGGTGAGTACTCAGTACTCAGTGAGTAAAAAATATATATTAATAGTTGAAAGCAGGAAATCCACAGAATACCACAAAGTAAAGCTAAACTACAGTCCGATACTTCCTACGAACTAGTAATAACAGCAAATCACAATTAGCATAGATATTCAACAACTAAAAATGCAATGCAATGCATATGTCCGCTACGGCGTGTAGCCTGATCCGTTTAACGTCGACGGCGCTCACTGGGGGTGTGTACAGACTCCAGAGGGGCTCCTTCAACCCAAGCGCAAAATCATATCATCTGCTACGGTGTGCAGCCCGATCCTTATATCATCTGCTGCGGCATGCAGCCCGATCCATCCTTAGTCCACAACATACATATGAGTCACACAACAGTTTAAATTATTTATTTCTAGGTTCCGGTTCATTAATGATGAAAATACTTAAATTTTATTTAATTTTCCAAGAATAGGTGACTTAGTATTTCATAATAGTGATTTCAAACCAGGACTGAGATCAGTGATTAAGCAAACCAAGCTATCACATATATGTCTATCCCCTAGGGATACTACAGGTTGGCACAAGGCCCCAAATATGGCTTACAGCCCACAAATATATCTAACACAGTGTGTGTTTCAACCGCATATAACATATTATTCATATCCGGCATGGACCAAGTCTCAATCCACAGTCATAATCAGTCCTGCACCTGCCATGGGGTGCGAGCCACGCCCAACTAGTGTCACAATGTGCTAAGCCGGGGTTTCGAACCCTCAGGCTACCATATACACTAACTACTAACCTCTAGCCGGCCGTGGACTCGTTCGCGATGCCTTTTCCCTTTGAATTTTTCGCCTCGTGCATCGAATGTAGTCAATACCACAACAATTATATCAATACGGGTCAAAGAAATATAACCCAATCAAATTTACTTGAAAAACGCAATAATGCACCAAGTTGGTAAAACCCGAGCCCCGGGCCCACTTCTCGAAAAATTTCAAAAATCATACGAACGGATTCTTCGTCTCTCCACGAGTCCGTGCATATAAAATATATCGAAATTGGAGTTCGAATGGCCTTTCAAAACCCAAAAATTTGTTTTCATGATTTAGGCCCTAGTTCTTCACAAATTCTACCCAATTTCAGGAATTTTGGTGTTGATTCTAGCATAAAATCATCTTTTTGATTCAAGAAACTTACCTCCAGCGAATACCCATTGATTTCTCTCTTAAAAAAAGCCTCAGAAGCTTCTTCCCGTTCCAAAATTGGAAGAAAACTCGGCCAGCTCATTATAGGTATATTGTTCACGCGTTTTATTGCTCCCAATGGATTCCTTGTGAAATTAGAATGAATATAGGCTTTTGAATCACTCAATTTGACCTTATAATTAAGGAGATATGTAGGTTTTAAGATTTGCAAATAGTGCAGGTTATTAATACGCCGTCAGGGGCAGTTTCGTCATTAACCTGAAAATCTGGGCAACCTTAGTAAAATAACCATAAAATCCTCATACGATGTCCAAATTCGATGATTCTTTTTGCTACGGGTCCGTAATTACGATACGGATCTAATGCTTCATTCAAAACAGTAATCTGAGCTCATTTGTTCAATATGATATCATTTATGCTTGAAGAAACGATGTCGAAGCATAAGAAAAACGAGCACAACGCAACCCAAACCTATCTGAAACTCAACCAAGCTCCTCGGGACTGAATACGAACATACTAACATGTCACGTATGATCATGCAAACTTAGTTGCACTCTCAAAACACCAAAACTAACATCAAGACACCAAATTTACATCAGATTCAAGCCTAAGTTCTTCTAAAACTTTCGAAACATGCATTCGATCAAAAACCCAAGAAAACGACGTCCGAATGACCTGAAATTTTGCACACACATCACAAATCACATATCAAAGCTACAGCAACTCTTGGAATTCCATTCCGAACCCAGATCAAAATCTCACCTACCGTTTGGATTTCGCCAAAATTCAACCTTAGCCAATTCAAGCCTAAGTCTACATCGGACCTCCGAATTCGATTCCGATTGCTCTCTTAAGTCATAAATCATCCCCCAAAACTGGTCGAATCATCAGAATTCTATTCCGAGCTGTCTAACTCACCGGTCAACATTCGGTTGACTTTTCCAAACTATTCTTCTCGTAAAGAAGTTTATTGCCTCATTTCTATCTAAATTCCATCCGATTTACTTCTAACTCTCCAAGCACATATAAATTAACATTAAGGTATAAAATGGAGAAAACGGGGCGATAACTCCTGTAACGACGAGTTGGGTCGTTACATTACCACATGATTAATTTGATATTTTGTAAACTATATATGGTAAATATTATATAGTATACGGAAATATACTACTCCCTCCGTTTCAATTTATGTGAACCTATTTCCTTTTTAGTCCGTGCCAAAAAGAATGACCTCTTTCCTTATTTGGAAACAATTTACCTTTATGCAATGATTTATAGCCACACAAAATAAAGGTGCCTCATTTTACACCACAAGATCAAAAGTCTTCTCATTTTTCTTAAACTTCGTGCCCAGTCAAATGGGTTCACATAAATTGAAACGGAGGGAGTATATAATATTGATATACTTATTACTACAATTGCCTATGCGATTGTAGTCAATAAGTTATAATTTAAATAAGTATATTTATGTGACGACCCGACCTGTCGTCACGGGAATTACCACCCCGTTATGTTGTAATTATATATTTTATGCTTTTATATCAGAGTTAGAGTTTATCGGGTGAATTAGGAGGGAATTGGATTGAAAATGAGGCATATAGCCATTTTGAAGGAAACTTGAATATGGAAAGTCAACATGGAGTTGACTATTTAGTTAGAGGGCTCGGAATCGGATTCTGATAATTCGGTTAGTTCCGGGAGGTGATTTGTGACTTAGGGGAGCGATCGAAATTGAATTTGGAGGTCCGGTGTAGAAATAGGCTTGAATTGGCTAAGGTTGAATTTTGGCGAAATCCGAACGGTAGGTGAGATTTTGATCCGAGGGTCGGAATGGAATTCCGACAATTCCTATAGCTTCGTTTTGTGATTTTGGATACGTCCGCAAATTTTTAGGTCATTCGGACATCGTTTGGTCGGGTTTTTAATCGAATGTTAGTTTCGGAAGTTTTGAAGAAACTTAGGCTTGAATCCGTGTGTAATTGGTAATTTTGATGTTTAGGATGGTATTTTTATGATTGGAACAAGTTCGTATAGTGTTGTGGAGTATGTTGGTGGTTTTCGTTGGGGTCCCGGGTGCCTCGGGATGAATTCAGGGGTCCAAACGGACCAATTTGTGCCAAAGGCACTGCTGTTTCTGCTGCAATAATTGCAGAACTATTTTGCTCTCCGCGATCACAGAGATAGCCATGCGATCGCGTAAGGTGAGGCTATAATGCATCGCGATCGCGATTCCAAGAGTGTGATCACGTATGAGGGAAAACCTGGAGCTCTGCGATCGCGAGGTGAAGTGTGCGATCGCGTAAGTCTGGAAATTGAAGCAGTGCGATCGCGTGAGGATGCCTGCGATCGCGTAGGGTTATTTATCTGAAACAATGCGATCGCGTGGGTTTTGTCGTGATCGCGTAGAGTAAATTTGGAGCCTGGTAAAGTTGTTCATCGCGATCGCGAGCCTGTGGCTGCGATCGCAGAGGGTCGCCTGGCAGTCAGTGAATTAATATAACAGAATAGTGTATTCGCGAACCCCATACCCAAAACCTCCATTTTTGAGTTCTAATAGAAGGTATTGACGGGAAATTGCTGGAAATGCATCGGGGATTCGTCGGAGGTAAGTTTTGTGACTTAATTACATCATTTTAACATAAAATCCTTGGTTAATTCTCTGTAAATGGAAGATTAAAGGTGGGTTTGAGCCCTAGGCCTAAAATTGAAGAAAAACACTTATTTGAGGGGGCAAATGGAGTCCGATTTTGGTAAATTTTATATGCCTAGACTTGTATTGAGATAAGGATTCCAAATATGTGACTTTTGTAATTTTTCGAGAAGCATACCGAAAGTCGGGTTTTGGCAACTTTGGGAATTTTGATGTAAATTGAGTTATTTTGACCGGGTATCGTTCCATTGGTCTAATTTGATGTGTATTTACTGTATTTGATCAGATTCTACACGTGCGGAGCTTGATTCTCATGGCAAGGGCATTGCGGAGTAGTCGTCGCGCTGTATTGAGGTGAGTAATAGATGTGGGTGATGACCAGCGGGTTCGAAACCCCGGTATACCACTTTGTGACGTTGTATAGCGGCGAGACACGTACTCTCTTGTGAGTGCGGGGTCGATTGTGTTTGGGAACTATGGCTTAGTCCGACTTGTTGGCATTGTGTTATGATAATTGGCTATTCTTGAGCCGTTGAACCTCCTTCTCGGATGGTTGCATACCATATATTGTGATATTGGCCACTCTTGAGCCGTGGAACCCCCTTCTTGGGCGGTTGAGCATACTTGTGGGCCGCGAGCCAGTTATTGGATCCCGCGAGGATCGTTATCATTGTCTTATGATATTGACATGTTAGTTACTACCAGTCTGTAGCTATTTCTGTTATCATACTATTTCCAATCTCTGGAACTTGACATTACTGTTTTCCAACTGAAAAATGATAAAAGGGTTTTCAAAACTACTTTTGAGCCTGCAAGGCTGTATTTGCATATTAGCTGACTGGTAGTGGATCGGGTTGCGCGCCGCAGCGGTATATATATTGGATCGGACTGCACGCCGCAGTAATATTGTGCTTGGGTTGTAGGAGCCCCTCCGGAGTCTGAACCCCCACAGTGAGCACGGGTACCCAAATTGGATCGGGCTACACGCTGTAGCGGTCATATCATGTATTGCATTGCATTTAGCTACATCTGATAGCTATTATACTGTTTTGTTGGTACTTGTTGGTACAGGTACAATTGATATTGATTTTGTGACAGGGTATTTGATTACAGCTTTACATAGTGCTTTATTGCGGATTTCTTATATGCGATGTCTTACCCTTGTTTATTACCACTGAGTCTGGCAGTACTCATTTTACTCCCTGCACCTTGTGTGCAGATCCAGGTACCTCTCAGCAGTGATCTGGTAGCTGTTCGAGGCGACACCTGTAGGATATCCGAGGTAGCTGCAAAGTCCGCAGGACCCGATATTCCTTCTTACTGTCTTTTGATTCTGTATTGCTATTTCTTTCCGCACTTGGTATCTTGTAAATCATAATTACACTATGTTCATTAGGGGCTCATGACTCTTGACCCTGCGGTCTATGGGAGTTGGTGTATTTTGGGACTTGGTTCCCCATTTTCGATATATGTATCACTGTTGTTTCATATTTTGATATGCTTAAATGGGATAAAGCGAGCTTCTAGCTCCGTCATTGTTATTGATTGGCCAGGCTGGCCTAGCAATGTGCTGGGCGCCATCACGACCGGATTTGGGGTCGTGACAATTTAATAGAGGTGTACTTAATGTCACGACCCAAATCCGGTCGTGATGGCGCCCAACAATCAAGCTAGGCCAGCCAGACCAAACAATTTAATTATCACAAAATACCAGTCCCAAATGGACAACCCAAGAAGAATATATGAGTTTAAGAACTCCAATAATAATAATAAAGAACAAAATACTGACACTCCCAAAGATCCGGGGTCACGAGTCTCGAGCCTCTAAGCAAAAACTTGATAATAATAATATCTGAACGAAATACTCAAGTCTCAAAGTATATATATATATAAATAAAACTGGGATAAAGAGTAGCCAGGTCCTGCGAATGTCAGCAGCTACCTCAACAAGTCTGATAACTCTGTAAAACGAGACTCCTCAGCTAAACCTCCAGCGTACATGAATCCGCACACAAAGGTGCGGGGAGTAGGGGTGAGTACTAAGTACTCAGTGAGTAAAAAGTATATAAAATGTCTGAAGGTAAGAAATTCACGAAAATACCACAATATGAAGCTACACTACAGTCCGAATCTCCTACGAACTAGCAACAACAATACAATACAGCTACCACAGAGTAATTCAACAAATACATATGCAATGCAATGCACATAACCGCTACGGCGTGTAGCCCGATCCAATTTAACGTCGACGGCGCTCACTGGGGGTGTGTACAGACTCCGGAGGGGCTCCTACAGCCCAAGCGCAATACTGCTGCGGCGTGCGGCCCGATCCACATATCAACCACTGCGGCGTGCAGCCCGATCCCATACTCAGTCCACAATAAGCAATTAAGTCACAAAACAATTCATTTTCCTTAATTCCAGTTCTTAATTCATAATTTATGAAAAATACTTTAACTTTGTTAGATTTGCAAAAGCCGGTGACTTAGCATTTCAAAAAGGTGATTTCAATTTCCAGGACTGAGGTCAGTGATTTAAGCAATTATAGCTATCACATAAATATTGTCCTCTAGGGATTCTACAGGTCAGCACAAGGCCCCAAACAAGGCTTACAGCCCACAGATATGTCAACACATTGTATTTCCAGCATTTAATAGCATATTATCTATATCCGGGATGGACCAAGTCTCAATCCCCGGTCACAATCAATCTCGCACCTGCCACGGGGTGCGAGCCATGCCCTACTAGCATCACAATGTGTTAAGCCGGGGTTTCGAACCCTCAGGCTACCATATACACAAACTACTCACCTCTAGCCGGTAGTAGACTCGTCCGCGATGCCTTTTCCTTTGAATATCGCTGCCTCGTGTGTAGAATCTAGTCAAATAATAATAATTATATCAAATACGGGTCAAAGAATCATAACCCACTCCAATTTACATGAAATTCGCATAAATACACCAAGTTGGTAAAACCCGACCCCGGGCCCATTGCTCGGAAAATTTCGAAATTAGTACCAACGCGACCCTCATCTCGTCACGAGTCCGTGCATATAAAATTTATCGAAATCGGAGATCAAATGGCCTTCCAAATCCAAAAATCCCGTTTTCAATACTTAGGCCACATTTCTTCAAGATTTCTACCCAGTTTCATGAAGATTGATGTTAATACTACCATAAAATGATGTTTTTGAGTCAAGAATCTTACCTCCGACGAATACCCGATGACTTCTCGGTGATTTCCTCGAGTTTTCTTCTCTCTAGGGCTCAAAATTGAGTTTTGGGTTAATGAACCCGTAACCCTCTGTTCTGTGATTAAATTCTCTGCCAGACTCATTTGTTCTACGCGATCGCGACTCTACTCACGCGATCGCGGTGTTCAAAAATTTCGGCCTCACGCGATCGCGGTGTACAAACATCCGGCTTCACGCGATCGCGTCCCTCTTCCTGCGATCGCGTAGCACATTTTTCCCTGGACCCCATTTCTCTTCTACGCGATCGCGTAGATGCTCATGCGATCGCGATGGCCACCGGCTAATTCTACGCGATCGCGACTGGTGATCCTGCGATCGCGATGGCCTAGCCCCCAGCCCTACGCGATCGCGTCCCCCTCCCCGCGATCGCGGAGAGCAAAAACCTGTTGCGTTTATGACAGCAACCAGCCTTCTCTTTTCTTCCAAAAATGGTCCGTTTGGACCCCCGGATTCATCCCGAGACCCCCGGGACCCCAACGAAAACCACCAACATACTCCAAAACATGATACGAACTTGTTCCAATCATAAAAACACCATACTAAACATCAAAATCTCCATTTACTCACGGATTCAAGCCTAAGTTTCTTCAAAACTTTCAAAACTAACATTCAATCCAAAACCCGATCAAACGATGTCCGAATGACCTGAAAATTTGCGGACATATCCAAAATCACATAACGAAGCTACAGAAATTGTCGGAATTCCATTCCGACCCCGGATCAAAATATCACCTACCATCCGGTTTTCGCCAAAATTCAACCTTCGCCAATTCAAGCCTAAAACTACACCGGACCTCCGAATTCAATTCCGATTGTTCTCCTAAGTCATAAATGATCCCCGGAACTAGTCGAATCATCAGAATCCGATTCCGAGCACTCTAAATCAATAGTCAACTCTTGGTTGACTTTCCATATTCAAGCTTCCTTCAAACATGCTATTTGTTTCATTTTTAATCCAAATCACTCCTAACTCACCCAATATATTCTAATACTGATTTAAAAGCATAATATATGTAAATGCAAGGTAACGGGGTGGTAAATTCCCGTAACGACAGGCCGGGTCGTTACACTTAATCAACACGTTTAATCAGATAACGTATATTACTAAATGAATAACCGTTTGTCATATTTTGATATACTATAACTTTATCGGATAATACTATGATTTCGAGGGCCATAAAGTCATACTATAATAGATTTATAGTCATTTTATTGTGATAAACATTTCATGGTTTAATCGATAACTCTATGAATATTTTTAGAAGACATATTCAAAATCATTCCTATAAACTATATCAAAATACTAATAATGTTGTCAGTTTTAAACCCAAGGCCACATACAGGCTCTATTCTTTTACTGTTTTTTTCTTTTTATCTCGTATATCTTTAGATTTTACATAGCTAATAGTTTTAGTCTTATACAATATTTATTGTTTATTAATTTAACTGTATAAATGTGTTAATACACCAAGACCCAAGGCAATATGAAATAGGAAGAAGTTCTCATTTGTTCCTTGTACCTTTATTTTACATAAATACAAAAGTATGAACCCCGTTATGGCTGAAAGCACTCAACTGCAATCTCCAAGCCTGTAAAGGCACAAAACATGAAGACAATTAACAAAATTTAATTGTTTTTATTTGAAACAATTTGAATATATATAAATTACAATGTATAGTTATATAATCATGACTATAGATATTTAATATAAATATCTATATGAATTACTCGGTTATATATATAAACATATTTTAATACTATAATTACTCGGTTAATAGTATGATTTAGTAATTAAAATCCTATATATTTAACTATGATTCAAAATACTATAAAATTATACATTAATAAAATTAATTATGTATACATAATTAATTATATGGTCACATACCAATTACATATCATTTAGAACTTATAAGTATATAATATAAAATTATATTATACGTTATAATATACTACAAATATATTAGGTCCGTTGTACGTAATATATCGCATACGTTATAGTATATTTTTTAGTGTAATATATATATATATATTATTGTATGTAAATAAATATTACATATTATACTAAATTTTACTATAATATAACACATTTATAGCAAATAAATTAATATATATTGATATTAACTTTTATTGCCATATGCATGTGGCGTATGTGTAAATATATGATAGACGGGCCACCATTCCGTGAATGAATATGATTTCATTCATATTATAAGTAAGTACTTATAAGGTCCTACGAATTTATGAATCATACGTTCATACTCTAGTATTAGTCCTTTACCAGTATTAGTTCATAGTCGTATTAGTCCAATGAACTTATGCGGTTGTCGTAACATGATATATTATTATAGTTAACATTTCAAGACTTTAACATGATATTACCTATATTCTATAATTTTTAATAGAGATTATTGTATACACGATATATAAATGGAAGGAATGTCCTATGACCACATTTTAGTTATATGACATATTAAATAGAGATTTTAATAATGACCTAGTTACTAAATATATATAGTTTGAATATATATAACGGTATATATAGTAATTACGTTTAATATTTATTTATATTAAACTTTTATATAACCGATAAATATACATAAATATAAATATTAGTATCTTGTACGTATACCGTGGTATATATATGAGTAGGGCCTTGTATAGGTAATTTATACGTATATTGTGGTATATATATATATATTAAACGTATTAATATCTAAATTGATATATACTATCAATTCCAAAATAATATAATTATTATTCATTATACACTATATTAAACTTGGCATATCATCTTCAAGATGTAGTACATTGAAACGGAAATTTATTTCGTCCTAGCATTAACTCATTTTGAGATATCAGTTAATGAGTTAATGCTATTTCTGGTATATATTGGACGCATTGTATAATAAAGTTTATATTATAGGTTATATTTTAATATAACCTATACTATATATCATATAACTATCCAATATATAATTACTTTTATATAGTAATTATAGTATAAAAATATATATAAGCTATGCATATATAAACGTTTATATAGTATATAGATTGCTAAAATTATATTTAGCAAAAATATAAATATAATTTTTTATTATACGTATAAGATAAATCCCAATCTTAATTATATTCACAACTTCATTAGGTAAACAATATTTGATAACCAATATAGTTTATGACGATCAACCTAGATTTTTACTATATTAAGTAGTATTTAAGACAATTTATAATATTACTATATTAACATATACTGTATTTGGCGTGATATATCTTTTCATATATCTAAATTTAAGGTAATACCTCAAAAATATTAATAACTTAATATTGTAGTTATTAAGACATACAGTCATAATATTGTGACGACCCGGCCCGTCGTCACGGGAATTACCACCCCGTTATCTTGTATTTATGTGTTGTATGCCTTTATATCAGTGTTAGAGTCTATCGGGTGAGTTAGGAGTGATTTGGATTGAAAATTAGGCAAATAGCCTTTTTGAAGGAAGCTTGAATATGAAAAGTCAACCTGGAGTTGGCTATGTAGTTAGAGGGTTCGGAATCGGATTTTGATGATTTGGTTAGTTCCGGGAGGTGATTTGTGACTTAGAGGAGCGATCGGAATTGAATTTGGAGGTCCGGTGTAGAAATAGGCTTGAATTGGCTAAGGTTGAATTTTGGCGAAATCCGAACGGTAGGTGAGATTTTGATCCGGGGGTCGGAATGGAATTCCGACAATTTCTGTAGCTTCGTCATGTGATTTTGGATATGTTTGTGAATTTTCAGGTCATTCGGACGTCGTTTGGTCGGGTTGTTTTTATCGAATGCATAATTCGGAAAGTTTTAAGGAATTTGTGACGACCCAAAGGGTCATCACTTATTTTATTAATCATTTTGAGCTTCTGAGGCCTTGAAAACCTCATTTTATATTATCTCGATTTACGTGCACGATCCGGGCATGTAGCCGGAAAGTTTTTGTGATAGAAAATATGAATTCTATGAGAAATTTGGAGAAAAATGATATTAGTATTGATATAGTTGACTTCGGTCAACATTTTTGGTAAACGGACCCGGACCCGAGAAAGGATGGTCCCGGAAGGTCCGTAGGAAAATATGGGACTTGGACGTGCGTCCGGAGTTGAATTCTGAGGCCTAGAGCCCAAGTTATGAATTTTTCTGAGAAATTGTTTTTGATGTAATTATTAAAGGAAAATGAATTAATTGACCTTGGTATCGGGCTCGTATTTTGGTTCTGACGCCTGGTACAAGTCTTAAATATTATATATGTGCTTTCTGCAAAGTTTGGTGACATTTGGATGTCGTTTGATATGTTTTGGACCTTGAGTTCCAAGTTTGAAAGTTTTGAAAACCAAAAGTATGAAAATCATGAACTTGAGGCTTGGTTTGATGAAAACGATGTGATATTGGCGATGTGATCCCAAGAACAAGTTTGTAATGTGTTTTTGATGTTGTGTACATGTTTGGTTTGGAGCCCGGGGGGCTCGGGTAAAGATTTGGTAGGCCGTTGGATCAATTTCTGAATTTTTGCACTGCTGGTTTTTCACCCAGCTGTTGTCTTCGCAATTGCGAAGATTTTCTCGCAATTGCGAGAGGTCTCAGGCTGGCCTTGGTTCGCAAATGCGAAGTTGGCAGGATTGAGCATGTGACGACCCGGCTCGTCGTCACGGGAATTACCACCTCGTTATGTTGTTATTTCATGTTTTATGCTTTTATATCAGTGTTAGAGTCTATCGGGTGAGTTAGGAGTGATTTGGATTGAAAATGAGGCATATAGCCTTTTTGAAGGAAACTTGAATAAGGAAAGTCAACCCGGAGTTGACTATTTGGTTAGAGGGCTCGGAATCGGATTCTGGATGATTCGGTTAGTTCCGGGAGGTCATTTATGAATTAGGGGAGCGATCGGAATTGAATTTGGAGGCCGGTGTAGAAATAGGCTTGAATTGGCTAAGGTTAAATTTTGGCGAAATCCGAACGGTAGGTGAGATTTTTATCCGGGGGTCGGAATGGAATTCCGACAGTTGCAGTAGCTCCGTTAGGTGATTTTGGATATGTCCGCAAAATTTCAGGTCATTTGGACGTCGTTTGGTCGGGTTTTTGATCGAATGTGTAATTCGAAAAGTTTTAAGGAATTTAGGCTTGAATCCGTGTGTAATTGGTGATTTTGATGTTTAGGATGGTGTTTTTATGATTGGAACAAGTTCGTATCGTGTTTTGGAGTACGTTGGTGGCTTTGGTTGAGGTCCCGGGGGTCTCGGGATCATTTTGGATGCCTAACGGGCAAATTTTGATCATGTAGTTGCTGCAGAAAAATTGCAGACAGTGATTGCTCTATGCGATCGCATAGAGTCATTGCGATCGCATAGAAGAGCTTGGAGGGGTGAGAAAAATGTGCTATGCGATCGCATAGCAAGGGGTGCGATCGCATAGGTTTATCAGACTGTGCATTGCGATCGCATAGCCAGTGCTGCGATCGCAGAGAAGAAAAGGTGAGGCCTGGAAGGTTGTGCTATGCGATCGCGGAGGTGCATTGCGATCGCATAGAAGGGGAAATTGGCAGGAAAAATTTAACTCTATGCGATCGCATAGGGCCATTGCGATCGCATAGAAGGAATGGCCTGGCAGTGAAATTAAAACCAGAACAGAACCAGTCGCGGGTTTAATACCCAAAACCTCCATTTTTGAGTTCCAAGAGAAGAAATTGACGGGAGATAGCCGGAAAATCATCGGGGTTTCATTGGAGGTAAGTTTTGTGGCCTAATTACATCATTTTAACATGAAGTCCTTGGTTAATTTTCTGTAAATGGGAGATTAAAGGTGGGTTTGAGCCCTAGGCCTAAACTGAAGAAAAACACTGATTTGAGTGGGCAAATAGAGTCCGATTTTGGTAAATTTTATATGCCTAGACTCGTATCGAGATGAGGATTCCGAATATGTGACTTTTGTAATTTTTCGACGAGCGTATCGAAAGCCGGATTTTGACAACTTTGGGAATTTTGATGTAAATTAAGTTGTATTGATTGGGTGTCGTCCCATTGGCCTAATTTGTTGTATTTCTACTGTATTTGATCAGATTCTACGCGTGCGGAGCTTGATTCTCGTGGCAAGGGCATCGCGGACTAGTCGTCGAGCTGTATTGAGGTGAGTAATAGATGTGGGTGATGACCAGCGGGTTCGAAACCCCGGTATACCACTTTGTGACGCTGTATAGCGGCGAGACACGTACTCTCATGTGAGTGCGGGGTCGATTGTGATTGGGGACTATGGCTTAGTCCGACTTGTTGGCATTGTGTTATGACATTGGCTATTCTTGAGCCGTCGAACCTCCTTCTCGGATGGTTGCATACTATATATTGTGACATTGGCCACTCTTGAGCCGAGGAACCCCCTTCTCGGGCGGTTGAGTATACTTGTGGGTTGTGAGCCAGTTATTTGGATCCCGCGAGGATCGTTATCATTGTCTTATCATATTGACATGTTAGTTACTACCAGTCCATAGCTATTTCTGTTATCATGCTATTTCCAATCTCTGGAACTTGATATTACTGTTTTCAACCTAAAAATGATAAAAGATGTTTTCAAAACTACTTTTGAGCCCGCGAGGCTATATTTGCATATTAGCTGACTGGTAGTGGATCGGGCTGCGCGCCGCAGCAGTATATATGTTGGATTGGACTGCACGCCGCAGTAATATTGTGCTTGGGCAGTAGGAGCCCCTCCGGAGTCTGAACCCCCACAGTGAGCACGGGTACCCAAATTGGATCGGGCTACGCGCCGTAGCGGTCATATCATGCATTGCATTGCATTTAGCTATATCTGCTAGCTGTTATACTGTGTTGCTGGTACTTGTTGGTACAGGTACAGTCGATATTGATTCTGTGACATGGTATTTGATTACAGCTTTACATAGTGCTTTATTGCGGATTTCTTATCTGCGCTGTCTTACCCTTGTTTATTACCACTGAGTCTGGCAGTAATCATTTTACTCCCTGCACCTTGTGTGCAGATCCAGGTACCTCTCAGCAGTGATCCAGTAGCTGTGCGAGGCGACGTCTGTGGGATATACGAGGTAGTTGCAGAGTCCGCAGGACCCGATATTCCTTCTTACTGTTTCGATTCTGTATTGACATTGCTTTCCATACTTGGTATCTTGTAAACTATCATATACTTTTGTTCATTAGAGGCTCATGACTCTTGACCCTTCGGTCTATGGGAGTTGGTGTATTATGGGACTTGGTTCCCCGTTTTCGTTATATGTATCATTGTTGCTTCGTTATTTGATATGCTTAAATAGGCTAAAGAGAGCTTCTAGCTCCGTTATTGTTATTGATTGGTCGGGTTGGCCTAGCAGTGTCCTGGGCGCCATCACGACTGGATTTGGGGTCGTGACAAGTTGGTATTAGAGCCTAGGTTTTCTAGGCCTCATGAGTCTTGAGCCGGTTAGTAGTGTCTTGTGGATTGATACGGGGACGCCTGTACTTATCCTCGAGAGGTTGCGAACCTTTAGGAAACACTTTACTTTTCTTGAACTCTGTCGTGCGATCTTGTTATTCTGAGAACCGAACTTCTATATTCTATTCTCTCGTAGATGGCAAGAACGCGAGCATCAGGACGAGGTGGACGACCTCCATTGCCACCTGTTAGAGGCCGTGGGCGCGGTCGTGCTAGAGGTAGAGGTAGGGCGGCTGAGGCAGTGCCAGCTGACCCGCCCGTTGTACCAGTTCAGGAGCAGCCCCCAGTGGTTGATGCTCCAGCAGCCCCAGTTCAGGGCCAGACTGTATCTATTGCTATTCCTGGTCTTCAGGAGACTCTTGCTCAGATATTATCGGTGTGTTCCGGTTTGGCTCAGGTAGTCTCAGCTACTACTACTGCAGCGACATCTCAGATAGGGGGTGGTCAGCAGACCCCTGCAGCTCGCACACCTGACCCGGTTGTTCAGGGACTTCAGACGCCAGAGGCGTTCCCCGCTCAGGTGGTTGCACCGGTTATTCCACCAGCTCCAGCTCCAGAGCATATGGTTCAGGTTATGCCCGACGACGAGCAGCGTCATCTTGAGATATTTGGTAGACTTCAGCCACCCCATTTCAGTGGCGTTCAGGGCGAGGATGGCCAGGGTTTCTTGGACAAGTGTCAGAGGATGTTGCGGACGGTTGGTATTCTTGAGTCCAGCGGAGTTTCATTTACTACATTTCAGTTCACTGGTCCCGCATTTCATTGGTGGGAAGAGTTTGAGAGACGTAGGCCTGCAGGAGCAGCACCTCTCACAGGGCAGCAGTTCTCTACTTTCTTTCTAGAGAAATATGTACCTCAGTCTCGTTGCGAGGAGCTACGTCGCCTAGTTCGAGTGGTTGGTTCAGGGCGACATGTCTGTGACCCAGTATGAGCTCGGATTCACACGGTTGGCTAGGCATGCCACATGGATGATCCCTAATGATAGGGAGAGGATCAGGAGGTTCATTGATGGCCTCAATTACTCTATCCGCATTCTTATGACCAGAGAGAGAGTTTTGTCATCATCATTTAAGCAGGTTGTTGATATGGCACGCTCCATTGAGGCGGATCGTCGCCGAGAGAGAGAGGAGCGGGAGGCCAAGAGGCTCGTGGTTCTGGCAGTTTTAGTGGTGCTCCATCTAGAGGGCATTCCCAGCAGAGTAGAGGTCGCTCATCTAGACCTTCTCATTCAGGCCGCCCAGAGCAGAGCGGAGGTTCTTATGGTCGTGGTCGACAGGGGTTTCAGCAGGGTCAGTCATCACTTAGTGCCCTCCCAGCCCAAAGTACAGCACCTACTTTTTCAGCCCAGGGTTCTTCTGCGGTGAGGGGTTCCCTTCAGTCCCCTTCTCCAGCACCAGGTGCATGTTATGAGTGTGGCGAGTTTGGCCACATGAGAAGATAGTGCCCTCGACTCCGTAGGGACAGGACTCAGCAGAGGGACCAGCCCTCATCTTCAGCACCATCTTAGTCTAGTAGAGGTGGAGGTCAGTCTTCTCGTGGTCGCCCCAGAGGCGAGGAGAGATCTAGTGGAGGCCAGGCACGATTCTATGCACTTCCTAACAGGTGTGATGTAGTTGCCTCCGATGCTGTGATTACAGGTATCATTTCTGTCTGTCACAGAGATGCCTCTGTTCTATTTGATCCGGGGTCCACATATTCTTACGTGTCCTCTTATTTTGCACATCATTTGGGTGCGACTCGTGGTAGTCTTGATTTACCTGTTCATGTATCCACTCCCGTGGGTGATACGATTGTTGTGGATCATGTCTATAGATCATGTGTTATATCTATTGGGGGTCTGGAGACCCAGGCAGAGTTGCTATTGTTGGGGATGGTGGACTTTGATGTTATATTGGGTATGGACTGGTTGTCTCCGTACCACGCTATATTGGACTGTCATGCTAAGACAGTTACATTGGCCATTCCTGGTATTCCTTAGATCGAGTGGCGGGGTTCGACTGATTTCGTCCCTAGCCGTGTCATTTCGTTCTTAAAAGCTCAGAAGATGGTTGAAAAAAGGTGTTTATCGTACTTAGCTTTTGTGAGAGATGTGGGAGCTGAGTCTCCTAGCATTGATTTTGTACCTGTTGTGAGGGACTTCCCAGATGTATTCCCCTCAGACCTGTCGGGCATGCCGCCGGACAGGGATATTGATTTTGGCATTGACTTGGTGCCGGGCACTCAGCCCATATCCGTTCCTCCTTATCGGATGGCACCAGCCGAGTTGAAAGAACTGAAAGAGCAGCTTCAGGAGCTTCTGGATAAGGGTTTCATCCGCCCTAGTGTGTCCCTGTGGGGTGCGCCGGTATTATTTGTTAAAAAGAAAGATGGTTCCATGCGAATGTGTATTGATTATAGACAATTGAACAAAGTGACAGTAAAGAATAAGTAACCCTCTACCGCGCATAGATGATTTGTTTGATCAGTTACAGGGTGCGAGGGTGTTTTCTAAGATCGATCTTCGTTCGGGCTATCATCAGCTGAAGATCGGGGACTCGGATATTATGAAGACTGCATTCAGGACCCGATATGGTCACTATGAGTTTCTTGTGATGTTTTTTGGGCTGACCAACTGTAAGGCCCCATAAAATTTTTGTGCATGAAACTTAGTAGATGTGGTGTCATGGTCCGAATGATGTGTTAGGAATGCGTAGAATTCTTCGCGGCGAGCTTGCGAGCCGCGGTTCGGACCCTTGGTAGTGATTTAAGTTTCAAAAATGTAGAGAATAAAATTTTCCAGAAAAATGTCAAATGTGCGGTCAAGAATGCGACCGCAAACCTGACATGCGGACCGCATTTTGACCGCAAATCGTTCCAGAGAGTTGCCCAAAATCGTGCCAAAAGTGCGGTCGATATGCGATCGCATGTCAATCTGCGGTGCACTTTTGCGACCGCAGAATCAACATGCGGTCCGCATAGTGACCGCATGTCTTAACAGAACCTGCGTAAATTTTTGAGCCATTCTGCGGTCATTATGCGGACCGCATGTTGATTCTGCGGTCGCATAGTGACCGCATATTCGACCCCGGCCCAGATTTTGTAACATTTTGACCCGATCTCTTCTTTAATATAACACACTTCTTCTTCATTTTATCATATTATCTTACCAAAAATTAGAGAGAGAAGAGAGGGTTTTTAGAGAGAGAAGTTCTTCATCTTCAAAGAGTGTTCCAACTACTTAATTCCAAGGGATTCTAGGGCAAGGATTCAACTTCCCCAATATTTTCAAGGTAAAAACCCTAACTATTTTCTTTGATTTTCAGTTTTAATTGGGTAAAGAGAGATTTGCATATAATAGCTTTTGAAAATAGAATTTTTACACTCATGCATGATTATTGAACTTGATTTCTAGTAAAAAGAAGTGAGTAGAAGTAAGAGTCTTCAAGAACAAGGTTGGCAAGAGTAGGATATCTTGGGTAAGCATAAAGTAGGAGGAAAAACATCATCACCAGGTATGTATGGCTAATTTTGATTCTTGTGAAATCGCCTATGTGTGTGAAGTTGTTTGTTTCGGGTTAAATTGACAAATTGTGTGAAATTCTTGATGTTGTTGTTGGATATTCAAAGTTTGTTGTTGAGTTATGAGTAATGTAAAATGAGAGTTTAATTTGGCAAAAGAATTGTGAATAATGACTATGATGGCCTATATGGCACCTTGTGGAAAACAAACGAAACACTTGAGAATTGGTTTATTGTGGAAAGAGATGAAATACTTGAATTGTGGAAATATTGTAACATGATTGTGATATTGAATTGAGAAGGAATTGAGAACATGAACCAATGTGTAAGTTGCTTATTTGAACTTGTTGAAATTGTGTGTAGTACCTTATCTGCTGTTTGAAATTGTTGTGTTTTCAACTGTAAGGCGGGGTCGTGTTGCGCGCCGCAACGTGGTGAAATAAGGTGTGGGTTGGGGTGATAAGGGTGGCCGAGGTAATAAGGGTGGTCGGGGGCAATAAGGATGGAAAGCGATCGAAATCGCTATTGAAAATTGATACATAAATCAATAATGTGAAATTGTGAAAGGAGACAGCAGGAGAGTTTGCAACCTGTGGGGCACCGATTGCCCCTTTGTTTGACTACTTGTGCTTTACGTGATTGATTGGTTATTGTTAAATTGGTTGATCGTAGAAAGTGCTTTGTGTGAGAATTATTTGAAATGAGGAAAATGTGGAAACATGGTTGGGTGGCTTAATTAATTGTTGATGTAATTTAATGGCTTGAGTTTACTTGGGACAAAGTTTGTCCATACATACCGGTACAATTCAAGTGTACTGACGTCCCTTTTGCCGGGGACGCTACATTCGTGTTATGATTGTAGGTGGATCAGTAGCAGGCACTTCAGCTCATCGGCAGTAGTATCTTTCATCCTCCACTACCCGTTTTTGGTGAGCCACTTTCTTCCTCGGGGCCTTGTGTGGTTCATGCCACTTCGGTTTAGATTTCATTTTGGTTTTGTAAGGTATAGCCGGAGCCTTGTTACCGGCAAGTATTGTATTTCCCTTTTTGTATCCTAGAGGCTCTGTAGACATGTAAACTGTGGGACTCCAGTATTATGTATATATTGTGTTATGACGGGCGTTGTAAAAATTGAAATCTTGTTAATGAATCACTCGTATTGTTTTATTTGTTTAATGTGAAATCAATTATGGTTAGTAATATATTTGGTTAATGAGAAACAATCAACACAGGGGTAACGCGTGGGAATGAAAGGCACCCAGGTCCGCTTGACTGGGGCAACCCGGTCAGGCGCCGGTCATGTTCCTCGATTTGGGGCGTGACACCAACGCCCCAGCAGCATTCATGCATTTGATGAACAGTGTGTTCAAGCCCTATTTGGATTTATTTGTGATTGTGTTCATTGATGACATTCTAGTCTACTCCCGTAGTCAGGAAGAGCATGCTCATCATTTTAGTATTGTGTTGCAGAGATTGAGGGAGGAGAAGCTATATGCTAAATTCTCCAAGTGCGAGTTTTGGCTCGAGTCCGTAGCATTTATGGGACATGTGGTGTCTCGTGATGGTATTCAGGTTGATCCTAAGAAGATAGAGGCGGTGCAGAGTTGGCCTAGACCGTCCTCAGCTACAGAGATTAGGAGTTTTCTTGGCTTGGCAGGATATTATCGCCGGTTTGTTCAGGAATTTTCATCCATTGCTTCTTCATTGACTAAATTGACCCAGAAGGGTGCACCATTCCTGTGGTCGGATGAGTGCGAGGAGAGATTTCAGAAGCTCAAGACAGCTTTGACCACAGCTTCAGTGTTAGTATTGCCATCAGCTTCAGGCTCATATACTATTTACTGTGATGCCTCGAAAGTGGGGATAGGTTGTGTGTTGATGCTGGAAGGTAAGGTAACTGCTTATGCTTCTCGGCAGTTGAAGCCACATGAGAAGAACTATCCTGTTCATGATTTGGAGCTAGCCGCCATTGTTCATGCCTTGAAAATTTGGAGGCACTATTTGTACGGTGTGTCTTGCGAGGTGTATATCGACCGTCGTAGTCTCCAGCATTTGTTCAAATAGAAAGATCTTAATTTGAGATAGCGGAGATGGCTTGAGTTGCTTAAGGATTATGACATCACTATTTTATATCATCCGGGAAAGGCCAATGTGGTGGCCGATGCTTTGAGTCGGAAGGCGGTCAGTATGGGGAGCTTGGCATATATTCCAGCTGAGGAGAGGCCATTTGCTCATGATGTTCAGGTGTTAGCCAATCGGCTAGTGAGGTTAGATATTTCGGAGCCCGGTCGGGTATTGGCTTGTGTTGTATCTCGGTCATCTCTATATGATCGTATTCGTGAGCGCCGGTATGATGATCCACATTTGGCTGTCCTTAGGGACAGAGTTCAGCATGATGATGCTAGAGATGTCACCATTGATAGTGACGGCATATTGAGGATGCGGGGCCGGATATGTGTGCCCAATGTTGATGGCCTTCGTGAGTTGATTCTGGAGGAGGCCCATAGCTCGCGGTATTCTATCCATCCAGGAGCCGTGAAGATGTATCAAGATTTGAAACAGCACTATTGGTGGAGAAAGATGAAAATGGATATTGTCGGACATGTAGCACGGTGCCTCAACTGTCAGCAGGTTAAGTACGAGCATCAGAGGCCCGGTGGTGTATTTCAGCGCATTGATAGTCCTGAGTGGAAATGGGAGAGGATCACTATGGACTTTGTTACTGGACTCCCTCGGACAGCGAGGAAGTGTGATTCTGTATGGGTGATTGTGGATAGACTGACCAAGTCAGCTCACTTCATTCCTGTGTGTACTACCTACTCATCGGAGCGGTTGGCAGCGATCTTTATTCGAGAGATTGTCCGGTTGCATGGGGTCCCAGTGTCTATCATATCCGACAGGGGTACCCAGTTCACTTCTCAGTTTTGGAGAGCATTTCAGCGAGAGATGGGTACGCGGGTTGAGTTGAGTACAGCATTTCACCCCCAGACAGACGGGCAGTCTGAGCGCACTATTCAGATTCTGGAGGATATGTTACGAGCATGTGTGATTGACTTTGGTGGTTTGTGGGATGAGTTCTTACCACTTGCTGAGTTTGCCTACAACAATAGTTATTAGTCGAGTATTCAGATGGCCCCGTATGAGGCATTGTATGGCAGACGGTGTAGATCCCTCGTGGGATGGTTTGAGCCTGGTGAGGATAGATTGATATGGACTGAGTTAGTTCAGGATGCTCTGGATAGAGCAAAGTTGATTCAGGAGTGGCTTCGTACAGCACAGTCTCGCCAGAAGAGTTATGCGGACCGTAGAGTTCGAGAGTTGTCTTTCATGGTTGGTGACCGAGTATTATTGAAGGTTTCACCTATGAAGGGTGTCATGAGGTTCGGGAAGAAAGGGAAGTTGAGTCCCAGGTACATTGGTCCTTTTGAGATACTTAGGAGAGTTGGAGAGGTGGCATACGAGTTGGCCTTGCCGCCCAGCTTATCCAGCGTTCATCCAGTATTCCACGTGTCTATGCTCCGGAAGTACATTGGAGATCCGTCTCATGTATTAGACTTCAGTACCATTCAGCTCGATGGTGATTTATCCTATGATGTGGAGCCTATTGCTATTTTGGGTCGGCAGGTGAGAAAATTGAGGTCTAAGGAGATTGCATCAGTTAAGATTCAGTGGAGAGGTCGACCAGTGGATGAGGCCACTTGGGAGATCGAGCGGGAGATGCGGAGCAGATATCCTCACTTGTTTGAGACCTCAGGTATGTTTCTTGACCCGCTCGAGGACGAGCGTTTGCTTAAGAGGGGGAGAATGTGACGACCCGGCCCGTCGTCACGGGAATTACCACCCCGTTATGTTGTAATTTCATGTTTTATGCTTTTATATCAGGTGTTAGAGTCTATCGGGTGAGTTAGGAGTGATTTGGATTGAAAATGAGGCATATAGCCTTTTTGAAGGAAACTTGAACAAGGAAAGTCAACCCGGAGTTGACTATTAAGTTAGAGGGCTCGGAATCAGATTCTGATGATTCGGTTAGTTCCGGGAGGTGATTTGTGACTTAGGGAGCGATCGGAATTGAATTTGGAGGCCCGGTATAGAAATAGGCTTGAATTGGCTAAGGTTGAATTTTGGCAAAATCCGAACGGTAGGTGAGATTTTGATCCGGGGGTCGGAATGGAATTCCAACAGTTGCAGTAGCTCCATTAGGTGATTTTGGATATGTTCGCAAAATTTCAGGTCATTCGGACGTCGTTTGGTCGGGTTTTTGATCGAATGTGTAATTCGGAAAGTTTTAAGGAATTTAGGCTTGAATCCGTGTGTAATTGGTGATTTTGATGTTTAGGATGGTGTTTTTATGATTGGAACAAGTTCGTATCGTATTTTGGAGTATGTTGGTGGCTTTGGTTGAGGTCCCGGGGGTCTCGGGATCATTTTGGATGCCTAACGGGCAAATTTTGATCATGGAGTTGCTGCAGAAAAATTGCAGACAGTGATTTCTCTATGCGATCGCATAGAGTCATTGCGATCGCATAGAAGAGCTTGGAGGGGTGAGAAAAATGTGCTATGCGATTGCATAGCAAGGGGTGCGATCGCATAGGTTTATCAGACTGTGCATTGCGATCGCATAGCCAGTGCTGCGATCGCAGAGAAGAAAAGGTGAGGCCTGGAAGGTTGTGCTATGCGATCGTGGAGGTGCATTGCGATCGCATAGAAGGGGAAATTGGCAGGAAAAATTTAACTCTATGCGATCGCATAGGGCCATTGTGATCGCATAGAAGGAATGGTCTGGCAGTGAAATTAAAACCAGAACAGAACCAGTCGCGGGTTTAATACCCAAAACCTCCATTTTTGAGTTCCAAGAGAAGAAATTGACGGGAGATTGCCGGGAAATCATCGGGGTTTCGTTGGAGGTAAGTTTTGTGGCCTAATTACATCATTTTAACATGAAGTCCTTGGTTAATTTTCTGTAAATGGGAGATTAAAGGTGGGTTTGAGCCCTAGGCCGAAATTGAAGAAAAACACTGATTTTAGTGGGCAAATGGAGTCCGATTTTGGTAAATTTTATATGCCTAGACTCGTATCGAGATGAGGATTCCGAATATGTGACTTTTGTAATTTTTCGACGAGCGTATCGAAAGCCGGGTTTTGACAACTTTGGGAATTTTGATGTAAATTAAGTTGTATTGATTGGGTGTCGTCCCATTGGCCTAATTTGTTGTATTTCTACTGTATTTGATCGGATTCTACGCGTGCGGAGCTTGATTCTCGTGGCAAGGGCATTGCGGAGTAGTCGTCGCGCCGTATTGAGGTGAGTAATAGATGTGGGTGATGACCAGCGGGTTCGAAACCCCGGTATACCACTTTGTGACGCTGTATAGCGGCGAGACACGTACTCTCATGTGAGTACGGGGTCGATTGTGATTGGGGACTATGGCTTAGTCCGACTTGTTGGCACTGTGTTATGACATTGGCTATTCTTGAGCCATCGAACCTCCTTCTCGGATGGTTGCATACTATATATTGTGATATTGGCCACTCTTGAGCCGAGGAACCCCTTTCTTGGGCGGTTGAGTATACTTGTGGGCTGTGAGCCAGTTATTGGATCCCGCGAGGATCGTTATTATTGTCTTGAGACATTGACATGCTAGTTACTACCAGTCCGTAGCTATTTCTGTTATCATGCTATTTCCAATCTCTGGAACTTGATATTACTGTTTTCAACTGAAAAATGATAAAAGATGTTTTCAAAACTACTTTTGAGCCTGCGAGGCCGTATTTGCATATTAGCTGACTGGTAGTGGATCGGGCTGCACGCCGCAGCGGTATATATGTTGGATCGGACTGCACGCCACGGTAATATTGTGCTTGGGCTGTAGGAGCCTCTCCGGAGTCTGAACCCCCACAGTGAGCACGGGTACCCAAATTGGATCGGGCTACGCGCCGTAGCGGTCATATCATGCATTGCATTGCATTTAGCTACATCCGCTAGCTATTATACTATTTTGCTGGTACCGGTTGGTACGTGTACAGTTGATATTGATTCTGTGACAGGGTATTTGATTACAGCTTCACATAGTGCTTTATTGCGAATTTCTTATCTGCGCTGTCTTACCCCTGTTTATTACCATTGAGTCTGGCAGTACTCATTTTACTCCCTGCACCTTGTGTGCAGATCCAGGTACCTCTCAGCAGTGATCCAGTAGCTGTGCGAGGCGACGTCTGTGGGATATACGAGGTAGCTGCAGAGTCCGCAGGACCCGATATTCCTTCTTACTGTTTCGATTCTGTATTGACATTGCTTTCCGTACTTGGTATCTTGTAAACTATCATATACTTTTGTTCATTAGAGGCTCATGACTCTTGACCCTTCGGTCTATGGGAGTTGGTGTATTATGGGACTTGGTTCCCCGTTTTCGTTATATGTATCGCAGTTGCTTCGTGATTTGATATGCTTAAATAGGCTAAAGAGAGCTTCTAGCTCCGTTATTGTTATTGATTGGTCAGGCTGGCTTAGCAATGTGCTGGGCGCCATCACGACCAGATTTGGGGTCGTGACAGAGCACTGCTTCGCAAATGCGAAGTATACCTCGCAAATTCGAGGCCTTCAGTGTTAAGACTAGCTTCGCAAATGCGAAGCATTTGTCGCAAATGCGAAGGCCCCTCAATCCAGCCTTGTTCGCAAATGCGAACAAATGTTCGCAAATGCGAAGGCCCCTCAATCCAGCCTTGTTCGCAAATGCGAACAAATGTTCGCAAATGCGAAGGTCCCAGTTATGTCTTGGCTTCGCAATTGCGAACAAAAGTTCGCAAATGCGAAATTCCCATCCTTGGCTTATTTTTCAAATTCCAGAATTTGGTCGGGGTTCGCAATTGCGAACCCTTGCTCGCAAATGCGAACACAGAGACTTGTAAATCATGATTTCCAGCTTCATTTTTCATATTTCACAACCCAAAACATCCATTGGCGATTTTTCACTAACTGCCTCTTCTCCAAACCATTGGTAAGTCAACTTTTACTCAATTTCTTCAAATTTTAACATCATCTATCATGTTTTCATCTTCAATTTAAGGTTTTTCATGGGTAAAAATGGGGGATTTGGGTAGAACTTAGGTTTTCATAAAAATTGGGATTTTGACCTCAATTTGAGGTCCGATTTGAGAACAAATTATATATTTGAACTCATGGATGATTGGGTGAATTTATTTTGGTTCGAAACTCGAGTTTCGATCATGTGGGCCCGGGGTCGATTTTCACTATTCCGGGCAGAATGTTGTAAAAATTATATTTGGCCATATGAACTAGTTTGTTGAGTAGTATTGATGATATTAAATCAATTGTGTATAGATACGATTGAATTGGAGCCAAATTCAAAAGGAAATGACATTGCTACGGATTGAGTTGTTCGTAAACTTTCGAGGTAAGTGTTTGTTCTATCCTAGCTTGAGGGAATAGGAATTGATTTTATGAGTAAATTGTGATATGTGGAGTCCGACGTATAGGCATGGTGACGAGTATCTATACGTTGGGGGTCGAGCATGACCGTGAGTCTTAAAAATGGATTAAATTTTATTAATCCTAAGTGATTATGTGAAGGGAGATTATTATTGGTTTTATACCGGTAAAATACATATAGATTATTGATTAAAGAGTTATTGGTGTTACACCGGTAACAGAGATAAATTGCTGATTCATTGTCATTTATTGGTTTTATACCGGTAAAGTACATATAAATTGTTGATTCATTATCATTTATTGGTTTTATACCGGTAAAGTATATATAAATTGTTGATTAAGAGTTATTGGTGTTACACCGGTAACGGGGATGTATCGTTGATTTATTGTCAATTTATTAGTTTTTACATCGGTAATATAAATATTGTTGAAGTAAAGATTATTGGTTTAATACCGGTAATACTTTTATATATTCACTGTTGATCAGAGATTATTGGCTTATTGCATGTAATATATATATTAAAGAATTGGGATCGTGTGGCGCGCCGACCACTTATATATTAATGAATTGGGATCGTGTGGCACGCCGACCACTTTTATGATAAGAAATGGGATCGTGTGGCACGCCGACCACAAAGTGATTTGTATCTTGGCATTGGCCATAGTTGTCGGTAGCCTATTGTTACATTTGGGAGCGGGTGGTACGCCAACCACAAGATATGAAAAGCCTATTGTTACATTTGGGAGCGGGTGGTACGCCTACCACAAGATATGAATAGCCTATTGTTACATTTGGGAGCGGGTGGTACGCCTACCACAAGATATGAAATGAAAAATGAATTGAGACATTTGTTCCGTTGACCAGATTACTCTGGATAGTATGAGTTATTGACTGTTATTTCAGAGCAGGTTCTTTCCTTATAAATGTTCGTTAACGTTTTCTGCTGTTGTATATGTATATATATTTCAACTGTACAGGTTTATGTGGGTGACTGGCCTTAGTCTCGTCACTACTTCACCGGGATAGGCCAGGCACTTACCAGCACATGGGGTCGGTTGTGCTGATACTACACTTTGCGCTCTTTTTGCGCAGATACAGGTTACGGACAGCAGCAGCGGCAATAGCATGATTGTGGATATTCCGACTACTGAGACTTCGAGGTAGCCTTGCAGGCGTCCGCAGGACCCGTTGTCTCCTCTAACTATGTATTTCATTCCGTTATCTCATGTATTCGAGATAAACAGCTTAATTTCTTTCAGACGATTATGTGTATTGTTCTTAGAAGTTCGTGAGTATTGTGACACCAGTCTTGGGTAGTGTATCATGTTTGAGTTTTCTGTATCATATTTCATAAAATTGACTAAGTCTTCCGCTAAGTTTAATTATTCCGCTGTAATTATATAATTTTATTCAAAGTCTTAAGAAGAGAGTGGTAACTAATGAAAAATGTAAGTAATAGTTGGCTTGCCTAGCTTCCACTAGTAGGTGCCATCATGACTCCCGATGGTGGGAAATCCGGGTCGTGACAAGTTGGTATCAGAGCACTAGGTTGCATAGGTCTCACAACTCACGAACAACCTTAGTAGAGTATGAAGGATCGGTACGGAGACGTCTGTATTTATCCTCCAGAGGCTACAGAGTTAGGAAAATATTCCCTTTATTCTTTCCTATCGTGCGAGTTTGTTCTTCAAATGTTAAGTTGAATTTCTACTCTTGTCTTCCCACGAATGGCGAAGGCATGTACTGCTTCTTCAGCCGACAATGGCACAGGGCTGGTGATAGATCAACAATGCCTTCAGAAGTTTTACGGAGTTTCGGATAAGTTTCACCAAACTCTTCGCTATCTCCTTCGGTGGTGCATCTTTTGAGAACCCAAGGTAATTTATTGACTGTTGCTATGAGATATTGCAGAACGCGGGAATAGTTGAAGGCGAGAGGGTTGATTCTACTGTGTTTCAGGTGGCGAGTGAAGTAGTGGAAACATAATGTATTTACTAACCGATTGTGGTTTTAATGGACCTTGACGTCTGGTCGATTTATTTGAAGTTGTGAAGGATAATTATTATGGACTATCAGATGTTGTGACTTTGACTTATAGCCAAAAAGGGGAAATCCACTATTAGTGAATGGATCAAATGGCCATGAGTTATGTCAGTTTTGGCTTGGAATGTATATATATGCTATGGAAAGGTCCCCCAAATAAATTATGCATATTTGAGGTTTAGTACTCTGCAGGGGGTAAGAATCAGCCCAAAGAATAATAAAGAGTATATGAGCAAATGGGGTAGTTCAACAGTGTCCAAATATGTCGTCATGTCCTATAAGTTAGCTGAGCCTCAAAGGAATTTTTGTGAAAGTGGCAGATTGGAGAAATATAATTTACGAAGGCACTCAAGCTACGTGCCCCATTGTAGTCAATACTCAGCTCACATGACCAGCCAGAGTTAAGGGTCAGGATGTTAGAGGCGGAGGTGAGACTCCTAGAGGTGGAGATCTAGTTGTTGACATAATTTCTATGGTGTGACTGAGGTCACTACACCATATGATGTTATCACATGTACAATTTTAATTGTTATAAAAGGAACACTTTTCCTCAATTTGATTTGATCTTTGAAGAATTGAGGCAAGTCCTCTTAATATGCTCCGCTCATGAGTGAGCTTCGTAATCATCAAATCTACTTATGTGAATACTCACGATGTGCTATTAAATGGAGATAATTATCTCTATTATTATGTATTGGTCACTAGGAATATTGATGAGGTCAAAAGTGACTTTATATTAATTATTACAATGGGAATTGATGTAATTCCTGAAATAACTATTTCCAATGGTTAAATTGTATACCCTGTCGGTATGAGGGTTCTTTTATGCCGTGATACTTTTTGACGGACAATAGTTGAAAAGAAGAAAGAAAGGAAATGAAAAACATCAGTGGCACAATGTGCAAATACTTGTGATTTAGAGTGGAGGATGAGATCCTCAAAATTATTTTTGTATAGCGTGAAAATAATTGTTTTAAAAATCGAGCTGCAAGCTGCGGTGAATATTATATGAGGACAAGGTCCTGGTGGTGAAAAGTTTGTGTTAAAAATTTTCCCTTTCTGGAAATAAAAATCTAGCATAATATCCTAAATTTGAGCCATGCATGTTAGGATTATTTGACAATCCTTGCATAGCTTCTATTCATATTTAGCCATTTCTATTTTGTGACCGTTGAGTTCTAGACTTTGAGATGAGCACCAGGTAAGGATAAATATGACTCATTAATTCGGGAAAGTAATCATGAGGTTTCCATACCTCATTGTGAGTAAAGTGAGAGTTTTGGAATGAGATATTTGATAACAGGGTTAATTGACAATGTTGTAATTTAAGAACAACTCTTATGGCCAGACTTCAGAGTCATGGATATGTGCATACGTATGAAGTGTTCGTGCCTTATTTAGACTTGTTCGTTGTAGTCTTCATTGTTTCCATATTGACCTACTCCTACAGTCAGGAGGAGCATGCACAACATCTTAGAGTGGCCTTGCAGACTCTGAGAGATAGCCAACTATATGCAAAATGTTCAAAGTGTAAATTTTGGCTATGTTCAGTTGCATTCCTGGGTCATATTGTGACGGCAACAGGTATTCGGGTTGATCCGAAGAAGATTGAGGTAGTCAAGAACTTGCCTAGACCAACATCAGCCACAAAGATTCGGAGTTTCTTGGGATTAGCGGGTTATTATCCGCGATTAACAATATAATGATTCTTATTTATGTGACCTTAGAGACACGGTTCAGCGAGGAGGTGCTAAACAGGTCACCTTAGATGCTGATGGGATCCTGAGGATGCAAGGGCGCATTTGTGTGCCAAATGTTGATGGGCTTAGAGAATTGATTCTAGAAGAAACTCACAGTTCGCGGTATTCTATTCATCCAGGTGCAGCGAAAATGAATCAAGATTTGCGGCAACATTATTGGTGGTGCAGAATGAAAAAGGATATTGTGGCATATGTGGCACGGTGTCTTAATTGTCAGCAGGTTAAGTATGAACATCAGAGACCTGGCGGTTTATTTCAGAGAATTGAACTTCCTGAATGGAAGTGGGAGCGAATCACGATGGACTTCGTTTCTGGACTTCCGATGACTCGGAAGAAGTTTGATGTTGTTTGGGTGATTGTTGATAGGCTGACCAGGTCAGCTTATTTTGTTCCTATTGCCACTACCTATTTATCTGAAAGGTTAGCTGGGATTTATATCAGGGAGATCGTTCGCTTTCATGGCGTGCCTATCTTTATTATTTCAGATTGAGGTGCACAATTTACCTCACATTTCTGGAAGGTGGTTCAACGAGAGTTGGGCACGCAAGTTCAGCTAAGTACAGCCTTTCATCCCCAGACAGATGGTCAGTCCGAGAGGACTATTCAGATACTGGAAGATATGCTTCGGGCGTGTGTTGTTGATTTTGGAGGTTCACGGGATCAATTCCTACCTATGGCAGAGTTTGATTATAATAATAGTTATCAATCGAGCATCCAGATGGCTCCTTATGAAGCCTTGTATGGTGGACGGTGTCGTTCTCCGGTTGGATGGTTTGAACCAGGAGAAGCTCAGTTATTGGGTACGGATTTAGTTTAGGAGGCCTTAAATAAGGTCATGATTATTCAAGATAGGCTTCGCACAGCTCAGTCCAGGCAACAGAGCTATGCAGATAGCAAGGTTCGAGATATAACTTTCATGGTTGGGGAGCGAGTATTGCTCCAAGTGTCGCCTATGAAGGGCGTGATGAGATTCGGAAAGAAGGGCAAACTTAGCCCTAGGTTTATTGGCCCATTCGAGATTCTTGATCGTGTGGGAGATGTGGCATATAAGCTTGCTTTGCCACCCAGCTTATTAGCTGTACATCCAGTGATTCATGTATCCATGATCCGAAAATATCACGGCGATCCATCGCACATGTTAGATTTCAGTACTGTCCAATTGGACAAAGATCTGTCCTATAAGGAGGAGCCGAAAACTATTCTAGATCGGCAGGTTCGACAGTTGAGGTCGAAGAGTTTTCCTTTTGTGCGAGTTCAGTGGAGGGGTCAGCCTCCTGAGGCATCGACCTGGGAGTCCGAGTCTAATATGCGGAGTCGCTACCCACATTTGTTTCCTGACTCAGGTACTTCTTTCTTTTGTCCGTTCGAGGACGAACGGTTGTTTTAGAGGTGGAGAATGTAACGACCCAAAGGGTCATCACTTGTTTTATTAATCATTTCGAGCTTCTGAGGCCTTGAAAACCTCATTCTATGTTGCCTCGATTTACGTGCACAATCCGGGCATGTAGCCGGAAAGTTTTTGTGATAGAAAATATGAATTCTATGAGAAATTTGGAGAAAATGATACCAGTATTGATATAGTTGACTTCGGTCAACATTTTTGGTAAACGGACCCGGACCCGAGAAAGGATGGTCCCGGAAGGTCCGTAGGAAAATATGGGACTTGGACATGCGTCCGGAGTCGAATTCTGAGACCTAGAGCCCAAGTTATGAATTTTTCTAAGAAATTGTTTTTGATGTAATTATTAAAGGAAAATGAATTAATTGACCTTGGTATCGGGCTCGTATTTTGGTTCCGACGCCCGGTACAAGTCTTAAATATTATATATGTGCTTTCTGCAAAGTTTGGTGACATGGATGTCGTTTGATATGTTTTGGACCTTGAGTTCCAAGTTTGAAAGTTTTGAAAACCAAAAGTATGAAAATCATGAACTTGAGGCTTGGTTTGATGAAAACGATGTGATATTGGTGATGTGATCGCAAGAACAAGTTTGTAATGTGTTTTTGATGTTGTGTACATGTTTAGTTTGGAGCCCGGGGGCTCGGGTAAAGATTTGGTAGGCCGTTGGATCAATTTCTGAATTTTTGCACTGCTGGTTTTTCACCCAGTTGTTGTCTTCGCAATTGCGAAGATTTTCTCGCAATTGCGAGAGGTCTCAGGTTGGCCTTGGTTCGCAAATGCGAACCATACTTTGCAAATGCGAAGTTGGCAGGATTGTGCACTGCTTCGCAAATGCGAAGTATACCTCGCAAATGCGAGGCCTTCGGTGTTAAGCCTGGCTTCGCAAATGCAAAGCATTTGTCGCAAATGCAAAGGCCCCTCAATCCAGCCTTGTTCGCAAATGCGAACAAATGTTCGCAAATGCGAAGGCCCCTCAATCCAGCCTTGTTCGCAAATGCGAACAAATGTTCGCAAATGCGAAGGCCCCAGTTATGTCTTGGCTTCGCAATTGCGAACAAAAGTTCGCAAATGCGAAATTCCCATCCTTGGCTTATTTTTCAAATTCCAGAATTTGGTCGGGGTTCACAATTGCGAACCCCTGCTCGCAAATGCGAACACAAAGACATGTAAATCACGATTTCCAACTTCATTTTTCATATTTCACAACCCAAAACATCCATTGGCGATTTTTCACGAACTCCCTCTTCTCCAAATCATTGGTAAGTCAACTTTTACTCAATTTCTTCAAACTTTAACATTATCTATCATGTTTTCATCTCCAATTTAAGGTTTTTCTTGGGTAAAAATAGGGGATTTGGGTAGAACTTAGGTTTTCATAAAAATTGGGATTTTGACCTCAATTTGAGGTCCGATTTGAGAACAAATTATATATTTGAACTCATGGATGATTGGGTGAATTTATTTTGGTTCGAAACTCGAGTTTCGATCATGTGGGCCCGGGGTCGATTTTCACTATTCCGGGCAGAATGTTGTAAAAATTATATTTGGCCATATGAACTAGTTTGTTGAGTATTATTGATGATATTAAATCAATTGTGTATAGATACGATTGAATTGGAGCCAAATTCGAAAGGAAATGACATTGCTACGGATTGAGTTGTTCGTAAACTTTCGAGGTAAGTGTTTGTTCTATCCTAGCTTAAGGGAATAGGAATTAACTTTATGTGTAAATTGTGATATGTGGAGTCCGAAGTACAGGCATGGTGACGAGTATCTATATGTTGGGGGTCGAGCATGACCGTGAGTCTTAAAAATGGATTAAATTCTTATTAATCCTAAGTGATTATGTGAAGGGAGATTATTATTGGTTTTATACCGATAAAGTACATATAAATTGTAGATTAAGAGTTATTGGTATTACATCGGTAACATAGGTAAATTGTTGATTCATTATCATTGATTGGTTTTATACCGGTAAAGTACATATAAATTGTTGATTCATTATCATTTATTGGTTTTATACCGGTAAAGTACATATAAATTGTTGATTAAGAGTTATTGGTGTTGCACCGGTAACGGGGATGTATCATTGATTTACTGTCAATTTATTGGTTTTTACACCGGAAATATAAATATTGTTGAAGTAAAGATTATTGGTTTAAACCGGTAATACTTTTATATATTCACTGTTGATCAGAGATTATTGGCTTATTGCCGGTAATATATATATATTAAAGAACTGGGATCGTGTGGCGCGCCGACCACTTATATATTAAAGAATTGGGATCGTGTGGCACGCCGACCACTTTTATGATAAGAAATGGGATCGTGTGGCACGCCGACCACAAAGTGATTTGAATTTTGGCATTGGCCATAGTTGCCGGTAGCCTATTGTTACATTTGGGAGCGGGTGGTACGCCTACCACAAGATATGAAAAGCCTATTGTTACATTTGGGAGCGGGTGGTATGCCTACCACAAGATATGAAAAGCCTATTGTTACATTTGGGAGCGGGTGGTACGCCTACCACAAGATATGAATAGCCTATTGTTACATTTGGGAGCGGGTGGTACGCCTACCACAAGATATGAAATGAAAAATGAATTGAGACATGAAAGTAAGATTTGTTCCGTTGACCAGATTACTCTGGATAGTATGAGTTATTGACTGTTATTTCAGAGCAGGTTCTTTCCTTATAAATGTTCGTTAGTGTTTTTTGCTGTTGTATATGTATATATATTTCAACTGTACAGGTTTATGTGGGTGACTGGCCTTAGTCTCGTCACTACTTCGCCGGGATAGGCCAGGCACTTACCAACACATGGGGTCGGTTGTGCTGATACTACACTCTGCGCTCTTTTTGCGCAGATACAGGTTACGGACAGCAGCAGCGGCAATAGCATGATTGTGGATATTCCGACTACTGAGACTTCGAGGTAGCCTTGCAGGCGTCCGCAGGACCCGTTGTCTCATCTAACTATGTATTTCATTCTGTTATCTCATGTATTCGAGATAAATAGCTTAATTTCTTTCAGACGATTATGTGTATTATTCTTAGAAGTTCGTGAGTATTGTGACAACAGTCTTGGGTAGTGTATCATGTTTGAGTTTTCTGTATCATATTTTATAAAATTGACTAAGTCTTCCGCTAAGTTTAATTATTCTGATGTAATTATATGATTTTATTCAAAGTCTTAAGAAGAGAGTGGTAACTAATGAAAAATGTAAGTAATAGTTGGCTTGCCTAGCTTCCACTAGTAAGCGCCATCATGACTCCCGATGGTGGGAAATCCGGGTCGTGACACAATTTAGGCTTGAATTCATTGTGAATTGTGGGTTTTGGTGTTGTTAGACGTGTTTTGAGGATTGGAACAAGTTCGAATAAGGTATTAGGATGTGCTGGTGTGTTTGGATGAGGTCCCGGGGGCAGGTTTGGACATTCTGTTCTGTTGTTTTCGCTCGTGCGGAAATGGGACCGCATAGGCGAGTCCGCAGGAGCGGGATTTGGAGCGCAGGAGCGCCTGGGTTCGCAGAGGCAGATCCTGTACCGCTGAGGCGGTGTCGCGGGTGCGGAAGACTTGTCGCAGAAGTGACCTAGGGTTGGAGTAGAGAATCCGCAGAAGCGGAAGGCCGTTCGCTTAAGCGAGTCCGCAGAAGCGGACTCTTACTCGCAGAAGCGGGAAGTCCCGCAGGAGCGGACGTGCGGAAGCGGTCCGTGGCTCGCAGAAGCGGAAATGGCCAGTTAGGCCTGGGATTCGCATAAGCGACCAATGGTCACGGAAGCGGTTTCGCAGAGGCAGAAATTGTCCGCAGAAGCGGAAATCTCAGAGGGTTTAATTATATCAGAAGTTAGAAATTTCAGAAACATTTTAAAACATTTGGGGCTCGGCTTAAGAGGCGATTTGGCGATTTTGAAGAGAAATTCAAGTGGATTCATTAGGTAATGAACTATGGACTCAAACTATGATTAATATTGATAATATTATGCAATTATCTCATGAAATTGGAGGAATTTGGGGTGTTTTATGGAGGTTTTAGCCCTAGGCCTAAAATTGTAGATACTCACTGATTTGAGTGGGAAAATGGAGTCCGATTTTGGTAAATTTTATATGCCTAGACTCGTATTGAGACGAGGGTTCCGAATATGTGGCTTTCGTAATTTTTTGAGAAGTGTACCAAAAGTCGGGTTTTGACAACTTTGTGAATTTTGGTGTAAATTTTGTTGTTTTGACTGGGTGTCGTCCCATTGGCATAATTTGTTGTGTTTCTACTATATTTGATCAGATTCTATGCGTGCGGAGCTTGATTCTCGTGGCAAGGGCATCGCGGACTAGGCGTCAAGCCGTATTGAGGTGAGTAATAGGTGTGGGTGATGACCAGCGGGTTCGAAACCCCGGTATACCACTTTGTGATGTTGTATAGCGGCGAGACACGTACTCTCTTATGAGTGCGGGGTCGATTGTAATTTGGGGACTATGGCTTAGTCCGACCTATTGATACTGTGTTATGATATTGGCTATTCTTGAGCCGTTGAACCTCCTTCTCGGATGGTTGCATATTATATAGTGATATTGGCTACTCTTGAGCCGTTGAACCTCCTTCTTGGATGGTTGAGTACAATTATGGGCTGTGAGCCAGTTATTGGATCCTACGAGGATCGTTATCATTGTTCTGTGGTATTGACATGCTAGTTTTACTACCAATCCGTAGTTATTACTGTTATCATGATATTTCCAATCTCTGGAACTTGACATTTACTGTTTTCAAATGAAAAATGATAAAAGAGTTTTCAAAACTACTTTTGAGCCTGCGAGGCTGCATTTGCATATTAGCTGACTGGTAGTGGATCGGGCTGCGTGCTGCAGCGTATATTCATGATATTGTGCTTTGGCTGTAGGAGCCCCTCCAGAGTCTGAACCCCCACAATGAGCACAGGTACCCAAATTAGATCGGGCTACGCACTGTAGCAATCATTTCATGCATCGCATTGCATTTAGCTACATCTACTAGCTGTTATACTATCTTGTTGATACTTGTTGGTACTTTACTGTTGATATTAAACTGTTACAGGGTATTGGTTACAGCTTTACATAGTGATTTATTGTGGATTTCTAATCTACGCTGTCTTACCCCTGTTTATTACCACTGAGTCTGGCAGTACTCATTTTACTACCTGCACCTTGTGTGCAGATCCAGGTATCTCTCAGTAATCTTGATCCGGTAGCTGTTCGAGGCCTGTAGGATAATTGAGGTAGCTGCAGAGTCCGCAGGACCCGATATTCCTTCCTACTGTCTTCTGATTTTGTATTTGCTATTTCTTTCTGCACTTGGTATCATGTAAAACACTATTACCCTTATATTATCTATAGAGGCTCTTGACTCTTGACTCCTCGGTCTTTGGAGAGTTGTACTGTTTTGGGACTTGTTTCCCTGGTTTGGTATTTCTATAAATGTTGACTTATAATTGTTATGCTTAAGTTGGATAAAGTGAGCTCATAGCTCCGTAATTGTTGTGGATTGGTCGGGCTGGTCTAGCAGTGTGCTGGGCGCCATCACGATCGGGTTTGGGGTCGTGACAAGTTGGTATCAGAGCATAGGTTTACTAGGCCTCATGTCACGACCCAAACCCTGGCCGTGATGGCGCCCAACACAATGATAGGCAAGCCCGACCATGTTATCCATTAAACCAGCCAATTATTAGTTCCAATTAATCAAGTTAAACTTAAACAGCGAGTGTTCATATCAAAATGAATAAACGTAATAGTAGAAACATACAAAATACGGTCCCAACCAAATCGTGGTGTCACGAGTCTGAGCCTCTACAGAATAAACATCCTAATACAATCAAGTCTAAGCAAGATGAAAGTAACAAAATGATAAGGAAGGAGAAAACAGGTTCTGCGGACGCCGGCAGCTACCTCGTTGTCTCCGCAAAAGTAGATATGCGCAACCAGCTACAACAACTCAACTGCTCTCGGGCACCTGTGAATCTGCACAAAAAGTGCAGGGGAGTGGGGTGAGTATGTTTCAACTCAGTGAGTAATAATAATAAACAATAACTGAAAATAAGAACTCCGGTACTATCACTAAACAGTTCTAAGGCAAACCCCCACAAGTAAGTCATCATTACAGCGAGTACTCTGATCTCCAGTCCATATCTATCTCAACAAAGTCTCGCACTGACCAAATCCTCACTCGTACCACTATGGTGTACAACCATCTCAATGTAGGAAGACGTATGCATATGCCTATAATGTATAATTATTTAAGTATGTATAAGGGTATGAATAAGTATAATGATGCGGCGTGCAGCCCGCACCAATACATATACCACTGCGGCGCGTAGCCTGCTCCATTTAACGTCGACGACGCTCACTGGGGGTGTATACAGACTTCGGAGGGGCTCCCTAGGCCCAAGCGCTATGATGTTGCGGCGTGTAGCCCGATCCACACATATACTACTGCGGCGTGTAGCCCGATCCACACATATACTACTGCGGCGTGCAGTCCGATCCAATATGTATATATATAGATATATAACTATACTGCTACGGCGTGCAGCCCGATCCTATAATACACCAGCGCTCACTGAGAATGTGTGCAGACTCAAACTCCGAAGAGGCTCCTACAGCCCAAGCGCAATAATACTGCGGTGTGCAGTCCGATCCAGCATAGATACCGTTGCGGCGTGCAGTATATATATATATATATATAACCACTGTGGCGTTCAGCCGGATCCATATGGGTACCCCGAGCTCATTGTGGGGGTGCAGACTCTGGAGGGGCTCCTACAGCCCAAGCGCAATATTGCTGCAGCGTGAAGCCCAATTCGTATGAGTATATTGCTGCTGCATGAGGACCGATCCATATAAATATACTGTTGCAGCATGCAGCCCGATCCATATATATATATATATATATATATATATATATATATATATATATATATATATATATATATATATATATATATATATATATATATATATATATATATATATATATATAATACCTCAAAACGGGTCCTCGGCCCTGTCCCAATTAGTATAGGATTGGCCTTTCAGGCCCACTCAGCTAAATCAGGGAATTTCCACCCTAAGTAATCTATCTCTCACAGTACACATCTAGTACTGCTCTTTAATAGGCTATTCAGCCAGTTTTACGGCTAAGTGTAAGTTTCCAACAAGATATAGGGGTCACCTAGCTCTACAGGTTCCCTAATGCTCTACAGATCGGCACCAGGCCCCAAACATGGCTACCAGCCCAATTATATAGTTATAATCTCATTATCAGTAATAATACACATTATACTATTAGCCGGGAAGGACCAAGTCCATGTCCCCAATCACAATGTCACCACGACCGTCACAAGACGCGTGTCTCATCTCAACATAGCGCTGTGAAGTGCTAGTACGGTGTTTCAAACCCTCAGTACATTGTTGACTACCACCACTCACCTCGAACTGGTAGAGGCCTCAATTCGCCTTGCGCTTGCCTCGCAAATCAATCTCCTCGAATGCCAAATCTGCTCAAAATCAATGATAATACATCAATATATGCCAAATTCACGCAACCCATTCGAAATAACACAAATTGCATCAAAACCCACAAAGTTGTCAAAACCCGACTTTTGGTGCGCTTCTTGAAAAATTACAAAAGTTACATATTCGGAACCCTCATCACAATACGAGTCTAGGCACATAAAATTTACCAAATTCGGACTCCATTTGCCCACTCAAATCAGTATTTTTCTACAATTTTAGGCCTAGGGCTAAAACCCACCTTTAATCTTCCATTTTCAGAGAAATAATCAATGATTTCATGATAAAAGGGCGTAATTAAACCACAAAACTTACCTCCGACAATATCCCGATGATCTCCCAGCAATTCCCGTCACTTTCTCACTCTAGAGCTCATCAATAGGGGTTTCTAGGAGTGAAACCCGTAAATGAAATGTTCTGCAATTTAAGAACCTGCCCAGTCATTTAACCCTTCGCGAACGCGACACTGCCCACGCATTCGCGATGACCAGATTTTGCAGCCTCCGGATTTACTCTACACGAATGCGTGGCTTCCAGCCGCGTTCGCGATGACCAACCGCTCAGACCTACACGAACGCGTGCACTCCTTCGCGATCGCAATGCTCCCCGAGCCTGACCCTACGCGTTCGCGTCCCTCTCCTCGCGAACGCGATGAACAAAAATCTCCAACTCTCTGATACACTTCGCGAATGCGTGGACCCCTATGCGAACGCGAAGAACAAAGTTTTTCTGCAGATATTGCAGCAGTTCAGCTGCTCTCTTAGGCTAAAAATGGTCCGTTTGGACCCCCGAATTCATCCCGAGGCCCCCGGGATCCCAACGAAAACCACCAACATACCCCATAACATGATACAAACTTGTTCCAATCATAAAAACACGCCCTCAAACACGGAAAACATCGAATCCAAGCACATTCAAGCCTAAGTTTTCATTCAAACTTCCGCAACCGACATTCGATCAAACACCCGACCAAATGACCTCCGAATGACCTGAAATTTTGCAGGCACATCCAACATCACCTAACGGAGTTCGAAATTCCATTCCGACTCCCGGATCAAAATCTCACCTACCGATCAGATTCCGCCGAAATTCAACTTTAGCCAATTCAAGCCTAAAACTACACCGGGCCTCCAAATTCACTTCTGATCGCTCTCCTAGCTCATAAATGACATCCTGGAGCTGACCGAATCATTAGAATTTGATTCCGAGCTCTCTAACTCTCAAGTCAACGTCTAGTTGACTTTTCCCAACTATTCCTTCTTCTAAGAGACTTTTTGTCTCATTTCCAACTAAACTCAATCTGAATTGATTCAAACTCGCCAAACATGCTTATTGAAACATTAACAAGCATATAACTGGGATAACGGGGTGATAACTCACATAATGAAGGGTCGGGTCATCACATTCTCCCCAACTTAAGCAAACGCTCATCCTCGAGCAGACCAAGAGTTGTACTAGATTCAACACAATAGCTGAATGACCTCACCAAGCATATACTCGGGGTAATACCACTTCACCCTATCTTTCATAAGTCCGATAACATAGTATAGCTAAATTTCCACAGTCTATCTAAACCATAAACCACATTGCACTTTCCAAAATCATATACCAAATCTAAATCCCACATCTATACTCAGAGTACACACGATCCAACTGTAATAGCAAACTCGCCACTCCGGGTGAGATCACATGATGTATCAAATAACCCAATCACTCGATACGATAGTCTCTAATCACGACAACTGGCCACAATAACCAAATACTAGCAGAAAGAACCTTTCTCATTAGATAGAGTCTTATTCCAACACCTTCATATCCTGCCCACGGCAACTGAAGCACGCGATATACCGAACCTATCTATCGGGTCAACCATTCGTGAATCCATTTCCCTTTTAAAACCGATACCACAATAGGTTTCGGAGCCAAACCTCGATATTACCTTTCTAACAAGCTAAGATCAAATATGCTCGTACTCATTAATGACTCCAACGATCATTTCGATCATAACACACCACACTGGTGACATGACACCTCAGCATCGGCCTATGCCACAACGAGCACAACACAGGCTCCAATAAGAACGATCTGAACACACTCGAATCATGACAACCGACTCACACAAAAGAGCTATAATTAAAATTCCTCAATACCATCACAACACATAACTGAGACCTCGTCTCACATCATAGAATTAAGGTACCTGAATCCTCATCGAAAGGTCATAACACCACGTGGCCTTGCCACAGCTCTTGATTCTATCCAAACACTATTACCCTGAAGCACCTCAAGTCACCATGCTCAGAACGGTCAGCCACGCACATATTTAGGCCTGAACTCAAGAAATCAATCACACCTACGGTGATACAATTGATATACGCTATCAAATCCTGAAAAGACACAATTGATGTGCTATTCCCCGAGCGATACCCAATACGGACTATTCCTCAGAAGCTAGGAAGTATTGTATACAAAGTAACTTATAGGAAGCTATATTTTCCACATCACACTATTGCGGTGCGTAACTCGTTCCAATAACATACCTTTGGCGGCGTGCCACCCGATCCAGATACCATACATGTGGCGGCGTGCCACCCGATCCAAATATTATACATGTGGCGGCGTGCCACCCGATCCACGAATACATCTAGCAAAGGGAATGCACATCGAGTCAAGTTGCTCATTGCAACAAACATATATATATATATAGCCTCAAGCTCGGCCACAAGAAACGCATCCGACAAAGTTCGTCAATACTGGAGCTCAATCAATGGTAGATACCTCTACACTGACATCCGCCACGAAGGCCCAACTGACAAGCAATACCTACCAGCCGTCCGCTGGCCCTAGGGTACATCTACCCTGCTGGAGCATGATCCGATGCACTCTACCACGCAGTTGTGACATTTTCCTGACATAGTCCATATCACATTAGTCTAGACAACCTGACTTATGACAACCAGTCTGCAATCATATATCATTATTCCAATTTATCATATCAAGTAACGAGATAACCACTAGGGCTTCCGATTTCCAATAACCGCTAAACGGTGCCGATACACACGACATACCACTACTGCATAGGCGGATTACGAGAACTTCTAGTCTCCAACACATATATAACACATGGATCACTATGTCTGATTCCTCTCTCCACCGTATGAACACGTAACACACATCAAGCATCCACTCATACCACGTGCGCCATTCAGAACTTTCCCTATGCCAACAATAACTCAATCATCACTGTCAATCCAACAGGAGGATACCACAATACCACTAGATATTATCAGTTTACATCACCTTGCCCTTTTGACCATATACTCTGCCAAATCACTAGAATAGTAGTACCATTTTCCTTAATCACCAGGAAGCTTGATTCTCAGATTATCTGCAGCTGCCCACGCTGCTTGGGGATTTTAATGACTTCCCATATAATATGAACAAATCTCAGAGCCTTAAATATGCCATTATCAACTTTCCATAACACATCGCATATACCATACCACACTAAGATAACATGGAAATTCATATTCCTTTCCAACACCGCAAACATCGGCGCACTCAACTAGTCAAGAACTTTCATGATCCCATATAGAGAAAACTCATTGCCCATTCCATGCTTCGCATACCGATAGGAATATACTCATTTTCAAACCATGATAAAACACATCACAACTCTTTCCTCCCATTCATTGCATAAGCTTAACTGTCAGGACTGAGTCCTTTTACCCACATCGAGCTACGCAATTGCCAGCACATCAAGGTCTTTGTTGCACCATAACTGCAAGGCTCATTACCTCGAACACACACCAGGAGTTACTCGTGCCCTTTTCATACTGTTCCAATTTACTAACAAGTTGTTCCATTTACCTAGTTTCCTTTATGATTCATCTTTAATTTAATATTAGCCTTTACTGTAGCGCCATAATACACCAAATCATGTTACCACAAGAGACTCGTACATAAGACCACACCATCTAAGACTCACAGGCCGCTGAATACTCCCTCAGATGTTTCCCAGAGGTACCACAATCTACAACACTTTACCTTGAAGAACTTCCTGCAGTTTTGAATTTGTTATCATTACTCTCCAATATAGATACATGGAATCTCATCATCCACATAACATAACAAAAGTATCGATTTCTTCTAACGAAACCATGGTCTTTAGCCACGTGCACAATCTTAAGACACCTTACCGTTACAAGCAAAATCTTGAACGCCGTAAAATAGTTCTCGGGCGTCATTCATCATTATTCCGTTATAATTCAACTGTCTTATCGAACATAACCACTCGTGCCTTGATAGAACTCTGACATCGCAGAACAAAATTACATACAGATACAATTAGCTATCTTTCTTTCTATACGCTGAACATTCTTTACCAACAGCAGTTCAAAACACCCTAGTATTTCTTCAGATCTACGAAGCACCATAACCTTTACCAAAATTTCCGACGTACTTAGAAACAGGATCAACATAGCACACAACCGTGCAATCAGCTAGTCAATAGCAACCTCCCCAACTTAGCTCGAAGCCATATACGTCAAGGCACTTGTAGCCCCTCGCAGCATTTTTACTCAATTGATGCCACAATGTTCTAGTTAGATTAAACTCAAGTCATTTACAAGCTTCGACGGAGATTCGAATCATCACACATCTTATCTCTTTTGCAACTCTTGCATTTATACACACACCATTTAAGTCTATTCTCCAGGTGACAGAATTATTTTCTAAGCCCCAAATTTTCCAGAAATTTCGACAGAGTTTCCTCTGTAATTTGGCCTATCCACCTGCCAGCGAATCACCAAAATCATCCTAACAATACATCCGCAACTCGACAAGACATCACAATGCATATCAATAACATATATCTCAATACTACACAATTATATCATCAGCATTAGTACATGAACATGCGCTGCACCTGCTCAAATCATAACACATATACCTTTCACCATGATACACCTAGCACAACCAATTTGGTCTTCCTGCGTCTGAACTTATACTACCACACGTAATGCACTTTACCTTTCCACTAAGAAACATGAACATGCTCACCACGCCCATAGCTAGGGCTACGTAACAGATCACAATAAGGATTGAATACCTTGCAGCTCACCCATTATCAAACTGTCATTTTCACAATTAAGATCAATACTGATCGCATGAATTTCATAATATCGGCTCGCAAAATTAGCACCTCGGTACTCAAGCCATAGACAAGGATCTGGCCTCAAGTCCTCCAAACTGGCCCAACATGAACTCACAAAGATTATATCTCATCCCTCGATTGGGGAATCATAAGCCGTTGAGGAAAATTTATCACTGAAAATTTATCACTAAGCACTCGAGTGCGCACATTATTGTGAAAAAGGAATTTCAAGAATCATACCTCAAGCTGAATCAAGTACGCACGATAAGAATTTCAAGAATTTGAAGCTTTCCTAAAAGGTTTCCAGCCTCCCAAGGATAAGTACAGGCGTCCCCGTACTAATCCACGAGACTCTACTATACCGGCTCATGACTCGCGAGACCTGTTAACCTAGGCTCTGATACCAACTTGTCACGACCCAAACCCTGGTCGTGATGGCACCCAACACAATGCTAGGCAAGCCCGACCATGTTATCCATTAAACCAGCCAATTATTAGTTCCAATTAATTAAGTTAAACTTAAACAGCAAGTGTTCATATCAAAATGAATAAACGTAATAGTAGAAACATACAAAATACGGTCCCAATCAAATCGTGGTGTCACGAGTCTGAGCCTCTACAGAATAAACATCCTAATACAATCAAGTCTATGCAAGATGAAAGTGACAAAATGATAAGGAATGAGAAAACAGGTTCTGCGGACGCCGGCAGCTACCTCGTAGTCTCCGCAAAAGTAGATATGAGCAAGCAGCTACAACAACTCAACTGCTCTCGAGCACCTGTGAATCTGCACAAAAAGTGTAGGCGAGTGGGGTGAGTATATTTCAACTCAGTGAGTAATAATAATAAACAATAATTGAAAATAAGAACTCCGGTACTATCACTAAACAGTTCTAAGGAAAACCCCACAGGTAAGTCATCACTACAGTGAGTACTCTGATCTCCAGTCCACATCTATCTCAACAAGGTCTCGCACTGACCAAATCCTCACTTGTACCACTATGGTGTACAGCCATCTCAATGTATGAAGATGTATACATATGCCTATAATGTATAAGTATTTAAGTATGTATAAAGGTATGGATAAGCATAATGATGCGGTGTGCAGCCCGCTCCAATACATATACCACTGCAGCGCGCAGCCGCTCCATTTAACGTCGACGGCGCTCACTGGGGGTGTATACAGACTTCGGAGGGGCTCCCTAGGCCCAAGCGCTATGATGCTGCAGCGTGCAGCCCGATCCACACATATACTACTGCGGCGTGCACTCAGATCCAATATGTATATATATATAGATATATAACTATACTGCTGCGGCGTGCAGCCCGATCCCATAATACACCAGTGCTCACTGAGAATGTGTGCAGACTCAGACTCCGAAGGGGTTCCTACAGCCCAAGCGCAATAATATTGCAGCGTGCATTCCGATCCAACATAAATACCGCTGCGGCGTGCGGCCCGATCCAATATATATTCTGCTGCGACGTGCAGCTCGATCCAATATATATTTACCGATGCGGCGTGCGGCCCGATCCAATATATATACTACGCGGCGTGCGGCCCGATCCAATATATATACTGCGCGGCGTGCGGCCCGATCCAATATATATACGCTGCGGCGTGCGGCCCGATCCAATATATATATCGCTGCGGCGTGCGGCCCGATCCAATATATATGTATTGTTGCGGCGTGCGCCCGATCCAATATTTATATATATATATATATATTATATACTAATTGGGACAGGGTCGAGGACCCGTTTTGAGGTATTATATATATATATATATATATATATATATATATATATATATATATATATATATATAATACCTCAAAACGGGTCCTCGACCTTGTCCCAATTAGTATAGGATTGGTCTTTCAGGCCCACTCAGCTAAATCAGGGAATTTCCACCCTAAGTAATCTATCTCTCACAGTGCACATCTAGTACTGGCTCTTTAATAGCCCGATCGAAGATCAATCTTAGAAAATACACTAGCTCCCTGGAGCTGATCAAATAGGTCCTCAATACGAGGCAATGGGTATTTATTCTTCACTGTTACCTTGTTCAGCTGCCTGTAATCAATGCACATTCTCATTGTGCCATCTTTCTTCTTTACGAACAACACCGGTGCACCTCAAGGTGACACACTTGGACGAATGAAACCCTTATCTAAGAGTTCCTGAAGCTATTCTTTCAATTCTTTTAACTCTGCTGGTGCCATGCGATAGGGAGGAATAGAAATGGGCTGAGTGCCCGGCACCAAGTCAATACCAAAATCAATATCTCTGTCAGGCGGCATGCCTGGTAGGTCTGCTGGAAATACATCCGGAAACTCCCTCACAATGGGGACCGAATCAAGACTGGGTGTCTCGGCCTCGACATTTCTAATGAAGGCCAAATAAGACAAACAACCCTTGCCAATCATTCGTTGAGCTTTTATATAAGAAATCACCCTGTCGGACACATAATCGGTCAAGCCACGCCACTCGATCCTCGGATTACCTGGAATAGCTAGTGTGACTGTCTTGGCATGACAGTCCAGAATCGCATGGTAAGGAGATAGCCAATCCATGCCTAGAATTACATCGAAATCCACCATGCCCAGTAGTAATAAATCAACTCGGGTCTCCAGACCCCCAATAGTAATAAGACAGGATCGATATACCTGATCCACAACAACAGTATCCCCCATCGGGGTAGACACATGTACGGGCAAAGCAAGAATACCACGGGTCATACCCAAATGATGTGAAAAATAAGTAGAGACATAAGAATAGGTGGATCCGGGATCAAATAAGACAGAAGCATCCATGTGGCAGACTGAGATAATACCTGAAATGACCGCATCTGAAGCACTAGCATCCTTCCTGTCTGGAAGAGCATAGAAACGAGCCTGGCCTCCACCAGTGCGATCCTCACCCCTAGGGCGTCCTCTGGATACCTGGCCACCAGTCCTAGCTGACTGTGCTGGCGCTGAAGAAACAGGAGTAGAAGACGAAGGCTGATCCCTCCGCTGTGACCTCTTACGAAGCCACTGAGGACACTCTCTCCCGATATGGCCCAAATCACCGCACTCAAAACAACGGCCCGAAGATGGAAGAAGGGGCCGCCGAGGACCCTCGCTACCGATGAATCCTCGTGCCGAGGAAACAGGAGCAGAGCTCTGAGCCGGAAGAGCACTCAGTGCAGGCTGACTCTGCTGGCGGCTCTGCTGACCCTGATAACCCTGCTGGCCTTGACGACCACGATCAGATGAAACCCCACTGGACTCTGTGCGTCCAGACTGATGAGACCTGAAAGAGCGACCTCTGCTATGCTGAAATTGGCCCCTAGACGGAGCACCACTGTAACTGCCAGTACCACGAGGCCTCTTAGCCTCTCTCTCCTCTCGCTCTCTGCGGCGATCTGTCTCAATGTGACGGGCCGCATCAACCACCTCCTCAAAGGTAACTGTAGAAACTCTCTCCCGGGTCATCAATATGCGGATGGGATAAATAAGACCATCAATAAATCTCCGGATCCTCTCCTTGTCGGTAGGAACCATCCACATGGCATGACGGGCCAGCTGTGTGAATCTCATCTCATACTGATTAACTGTCATCTCTCCCTGCTTCAACCACTCGAACTGACGTCGCAACTCCTCTCTCTGAGATCGAGGCACGTACTTCTCCAAAAATACCGTGGAGAACTGCTGCCAAGTGAGGGGCACTGCCCCAGCGGGCCTACGCCTCTCAAAATCCTCCCACCACCGGAAAGCTGCACCTGTGAACTGGAAAGTGGTGAATGAAACACCGCCGGACTCTAGAATACCCGCGGTGCGAAGCATGCGCTGACATCCGTCAAGAAAACCCTGGGCATCCTCGCCCTCAGCTCCACTGAATGTCGGAGGCCGTAGCCTCTCAAATCTCTCCAAACGACGCCGCTCATCATCGGGCATAACCGGAACCACATATGCAGGAGCCGGTGCAACGGGCGCAACTGGCCGAACCGGCTCGGGTGTGCGAGCCACGGGGTCCGATTCCCTCCCTCGCTCGTGAAGAAGACATCGCAGCGATGAGCGAGCAACTACCCGTGCCAAGCTCGTGCACACCGATAATATCCGAGCCAAGGTCTCCCGAAGACCCGGTATCACGATCAGGCACCGCCAGTGCCTGACCCCGAGCTGCCGGAGCGTTCGCCGCCGGAATACGGTCCCGAGTCCGATCGGTCGGCGGGTCGGCGAGTGCCGGTGCCTGGTCGTCGCCGCCCTACCTCTGCCACGACCATGGCCTCCGGGTGCCAATGGTGGTCGTCCGCCACGTCCGTTAGCTCGTGTTCTCGCCATCTCGCGAGAGAATAGAATATGGAAAGATTTAATTTCATGATAACACAAATCGCACGATATGAATTCAAGAAAATGAGGTTTTTCCTAAAGTTTCGGTAGCCCTTCCGAGGATAGATACGGACGTCTACGTACCGATCCGCGAAAGCCTACTAAACCGGCTCGTGACTCGCGAGTCCTAATAACCTAGGCTCTGATACCAACTTGTCATGACCCAAATCCGGTCGTGATGGCGCCCAACAATCAAGCTAGGCCAGCCAGACCAACAATTTAATTATCACAAAATACTCGTCCCCAAATGGACAACCCAAGAAGAATATATGAGTTTAAGAACTCCAATAATAATAGTACTGAACAAAAGTACTGACACTCCCAAAGATCCGGAGTCACAAGTCTAGAGCCTCTAAACAAACCCAACAGGAAATAGAGAGTACGATATACAAGTACTCAAGTCTGAATACAAAATATAAAATAACAACTGGAATGAGAGGAGAAGCTAGGCTCTGCGAACGTAGGCAGCTACCTCAGCAACTCGATGTGACAATGTAAACGCTGGAGATGTCCGTCTACTGCTCCTGTGTACCTGAGTCTGCACACAAAAGGTGCAGGGAGTAGGGGTGAGTACTAAGTACTCAGTGAGTAACAAATATATATATGTAGCTGACAGTAAGAAATCCACAAAATACCACAATATGAAGCTACACTACGGTCCGAATCTCCTACGAACTAGCAACAATAATACAATACAGCTACCACAGAGTAATTCAACAAATACGGATGCAATGCAATGCACATAACCGCTACGGCGTGTAGCCCGATCCAATTTAACGTCGACGGCGCTCACTGGGGGTGTGTACAGACTCCGGAGGGGCTCCTACAGCCCAAGCGCAATACTGCTGCGGCGTGCAGCCCGATCCTCACATCAACCACTGCGGCGTGCAGCCCGATCCCATACTCAGTCCACAATAAGCAATTAAGTCACAAAACAATTCATTTTCCTTATTTCCAGTTCTCAATTCATAATTTATGAAAAATACTTTAACTTTATTAAGTTTGTAAAAGCTGGTGACTTAGCATTTCAAAAGTGTGATTACAATTTCCAGGACTGAGATCAGTGATTTAAGCAATCTTTAGCTATCACATAAATATTGTCCTCTAAGGACGCTACAGATCGGCACAAGGCCCCAAACAAGGCTTACGGCCCACAAATATAGCAAATACAGTGTATTTCCAACACTAACCACATATTATTCATTCCCGGGATGGACCAAGTCTCAATCCCCAATCACAATCAATCCCGCACCTGCCACGGTGTGCGAGCCACGCCCTATTAGCGTCACAATGTGCTAAGCCGGGGTTTCGAACCCTCAGAGGCTACAATATACACAAACTACTCACCTCTAGCCGGTCGTAGAATCGTCCGCGATGCCTTTTCCTTTGAATTTCGTTGCCTCGTGTGTAGAATCTAGTCAAATAACAATAATTGTATCAAATACGGGTCAAAGAATCATAACCCACTTCAATTTATATGAAATTCGCAAAATTACACTAAGTTGGTAAAACCCGACTTTCGGTACGATTCTCGAAAAATTACGAAAGTCTCATATTCGGAACCCTCATCTCAATACGAGTCTAAGCATATCAATTTTACCAAATTCGGACTCCATTTGCTCATTCAAAACCTTGATTTTCTAAAGTTCAAGCCTAGGGTTAAATCTTCCATGAATCACCCCAAATTCTTCCATTTTCATGATATAATTGCATAATAATACCAATACTAATCATAGTTTAAGTCCGTAGTTGCTTACCTGATGATTTCCCTTGAGTTTCTCTTCAAAATCGCCCAAATCGCCTCTAAAGCCGAGACCCAAATGTGTGAAATGTTCTGAAATTTTTCTAACTTCTGATACACTTAACTTACAGCGATTTTCGCTTCTGCGGAAGAATTTCCGCTCCTACGCGTCCGCTTCTGCGGAGATTCGATCGCTCCTGCGGATATTTCCGCTTCTGCGACTAGGCGTCCGCCTCTGCGGACTCGCCTAAGCGGCTTCCCTTCCGCTTCTGCGATGGCCGCTTCTGCGGCTCCCTTTACGCTCCAGCGGTTCCGCTTCAGCGGAAAATGTTCCGCTTCTGCGGTGCCCAGCGCTTCTGCGCTCCTCGTCCGCTTCGGCGCACCCGCTCCTGCGCCCATAATTCCGCAGGAGCGGAAACAACAGATACAGGACTCTCCAAACCTGAAATTTCCATGTTTTTCTCCCGATTAACCACCCGAAAACACCCCGAGGCCCCCGGGACCTCATTCAAACACACCAACACATCCTAATTCCTTATTCGAACTTGTTCCAATCATAAAAACACCATCCTAAACATCAAAATCACCAATTATCCACGGATTCAAGCCTAAGTTTCTTCAAAACTTTCAAAACTAACATTCAACCCAAAACCCGATCAAACGATGTCCGAATAACTTGAAAATTTGCAAACATATCCAAAATCGCATAACGAAGCTACAGAAATTGTCGGAATTCCATTCCGACCCCCGGATCAAAATATCACCTACCATCCGGTTTTCGCCAAAATTCAACATTCGCTAATTCAAGCTTAAAACTACACCGGACCTCCGAATTCAATTCCGATTGTTCTCCTAAGTCATAATTGATCCCCCGGAACTAGTCGAATCATCATAATCCGGTTCCGAGCACTCTAACTCAATAGTCAACTCTTGGTTGACTTTTCATATTCAAGCTTTCTTCAAACATGCTATTTGTTTCATTTTCAATCCAAATCACTCCTAACTCACCCGATATATTCTAATACTGGATTTAAAAGCATAATGTATGTAAATGCAAGGTAACGGGGTGGTAATTCCCGTAACGACGGGCCGGGTCGTTACATTCTCCCCAACTTAAACAAACGCTCGTCCGCGAGCGGGTTAAGAAACATACCTGGAGCATCAAACAAGTGTGGATATCTGCTCCGCATTTCCTGCTCGGTCTCCCAAGTTGCTTCCTCCATGGGACGACCTCTCCACTGTACTTTTACTGAAGCTATGTCCTTAGATCTCAGCTTACGAACCTGTCGACCCAAAATGGCTACTGGTTCCACATCCTGTATCGTGCTGAAGTCCAACACATGAGACGGGTCTCCGACATACTTCCGGAGCATAGATACATGGAACACCGGGTGAACTCCCGACAAACCGGGTGGCAAAGCAAGCATATAAGCCACCTCCCCAACTTTCCTAAGCACCTCAAAAGGTCCAATAAACCTTGGGCTCAACTTCCCTTTCTTTCCAAACCTCATAACACCCTTCATAGGCGAAACCTTCAGCAACACCTTCTCACCTACTGAATAAGACACATCTCGGACCTTCCGGTCCGCATAACTCTTCTGACGCGACTGAGCTGTGCGAAGTCTCTCCCGAATCACCTTCACCTTGTCTAAGGCATCTTGGACTAACTTTGTCCCCAACAACCTAGTGTGACGACCCGGCCCGTTGTCACGGGAATTACCACCCCGTTATGTTGAAATTGTATGTTTTATGCTTTTATATCAGTGTTAAAGTCTATCGGGTGAAAGGCAAATAATCGGCCCATGAACCACCAAAATCAATGACACAAGCACGCAACATGTCCTCCAATATCTGAATAGTACGCTCAGACTGCCCATCCGTCTGTGGATGAAATGCTGTGCTCAGCTCCACCTGTGAACCCAACTCTCGCTGAAATGTCCTCCAGAACTGAGATGTGAACTGGGTACCTCTGTCCGATATAATGGAAATAGGAACTCCATGCAATCTCACTATCTCACGGATGAATATCTCTGCCAACCGCTCTGAGGTATAGGTAGTACACACTGGGATGAAGTGAGCTGACTTGGTCAACCTATCCACCACCACCCAAACTGAATCAAACTTCCTCGCCGTCCGAGGGAGTCCACTAACAAAGTCCATAGTTATTCTTTCCCACTTCCACTCAGGAATATCAATACGCTGGAATACACCACCAGGTCTCTGATGCTCATACTTGACCTGCCGACAGTTTAGACACCGAGCCACATGGCTCACAATATCTTTCTTCATCTTTCTCCACCAGTAATGCTGCTTCAAGTCCTGATACATCTTCGCGGCTCCTGGATGAATAGAATACCGCGAACTATGGGCCTCTTCCAATATCAACTCATGAAGGCCATCAACATTGGGCACACATATCCGGCCCTGCATCCGCAATACGCCCTCACTATCAATAGTGACATCTCTAGCATCATCATGCTGAACTCTGTCCTTAAGGACAAGTAAGTGTGGATCATCATACTGGCGCTCTCGAATACGATCATATAAAGAAGAACGAGCTACTACATAAGCCATCACCCGACCGGGCTCAGAAATATCCAGCCTTACCATCTGATTAGCTAACGCCTGAACATCAACTGCTAGGGGTCTCTCCCCAACTGGAATATACGCCAAACCGCCCATACTAATAGCCTTCCGGCTCAATGCATCAGCCACTACATTGGCTTTCCCGGGATGATACAAGATAGTAATATCATAGTCTTTAAGAAATTCAAGCCATCTCCGCTGCCTCAAATTTAGATCTTTTTGCTTAAACAAATGCTGAAGGCTGCGGTGGTCCGTATATACATCACAAGATACACCATATAGATAATGCCTCCAAATCTTCAAGGCATGAACAATAGCAGCTAACTCCAAATCATGAACAGGGTAGTTCTTCTCGTGGGGCTTCAGCCGACGAGAAGCATATGCAATAACTCTACCCTCCTGCATCAACACACAACCGAGTCCAACTCTGGAAGCATCACAATACACCGTATATGACCCTGAGGCCGATGGTAACACAAGTACTGGGGCTGTGGTCAAAGCCTCCTTGAGCTTCTGAAAGCTCTCTTCACATTCATCGTACCACACAAATGGAGCATTCTTCTGTGTCAGCTTAGTCAACGGTGAAGCAATAGATGAGAAATCCTGAACAAACCAACGATAATAACCTGCCAAGCCAAGAAAACTCCGAATCTCTGTAGCTGAGGAAGGTCTGGGCCAATTCTGCACTGCCTCGACCTTCTGAGGATCAACCCTAATACCATCACTGGACACTATATGTCCCAGAAAACCCACAGTATCAAGCCAGAACTCACACTTAGAGAATTTTGCATAAAGCTTCTCTTCTCTCAACCTCTGCAATGCCACTCTCAAATGATGTGCATGCTCCTCCTGGCTGCGTGAATATACCAGGATGTCATCAATAAACACAATCACAAAAGAATCAAGGTACGCCCGAAATACACTATTCATCAAGTGCATGAATGCTGCTGGGGCATTAGTCAACCCGAAAGACATCACCAGGAACTCGTAGTGCCCATATCGCGTCCTGAACGCTGTCTTCATAATATCCGAGTCCCTGATCTTCAACTGATGATAGCCCGATCGAAGATCAATCTTAGAAAATACACTAGCTCCCCGGAGCTGATCAAATAGGTCCTCAATACGAGGCAATGGGTATTTATTCTTCACTGTTACCTTGTTCAGCTGCCTGTAATCAATGCACATTCTCATTGTGCCATCTTTCTTCTTTACGAACAACACCGGTGCACCTCAAGGTGACACACTTGGACGAATGAAACCCTTATCTAAGAGTTCCTGAAGCTGTTCTTTCAATTCTTTAACTCTGCTGGTGCCATGCGATAGGGAGGAATAGAAATGGGCTGAGTGCCCGGCACCAAGTCAATACCAAAATTGATATCTCTATCAGGCGGCATGCCTGGCAGGTCTGCTGGAAATACATCCGGAAACTCCCTCACAATGGGGACCGAATCAAGACTGGGTGTCTCTGCCTCGACATTTCTAATGAAGGCCAAATAAGATAGACAACCCTTGCCAATCATTCGTTGAGCCTTTATATAAGAAATCACACTGTCGGACACATAATCAGTTAAGCCACGCCACTCGATCCTCGGATTACCTGGAATAGCTAGTGTGACTGTCTTGGCATGACAGTCCAGAATCACATGGTAAGGAGATAGCCAATCTATGCCTAGAATTACATCGAAATCCACCATGCCCAGTAGTAATAAATCAACTCGGGTCTCCAGACCCCCAATAGTAATAATACAGGATCGATATACCTGATCCACAACAACAGTATCCCCCACCTGGGGTAGACACATGTACGGGCAAAGCAAGAATACCACGGGTCATACCCAAATGATGTGCAAAATAAGTAGAGACATAAGAATAGGTGGATCCGGGATCAAATAAGACGGAAGCATCCCTGTGGCAGACTGAGATAATACCTGAAATGACCGCATCCGAAGCACTAGCATCCTTCCTATCCGGAAGAGCATAGAAACGAGCTTGGCCTCCACCAGTACGATCCTCACCCCTAGGGCGACCTCTGGATACCTGGCGACCAGTCCTAGCCGACTATGCTGGCGCTGACGAAACAGGAGTAGAAGACGAAGGCTGATCCCTCTGCTGAGACCGCTTACGAAGCCACTGAGGACACTCTCTCCTAATATGGCCCAAATCACCGCACTCAAAACAACGGCCTGAAGATGGAAGAAGGGGCTGCTGAGGACCCCTCGCTACAGATGAACCCTGTGCTGAGGAAACAGGAGCAGAGCTCTGAGCTGGAAGAGCACTCAGTGCAGGCTGACTCTGCTGACGGTTCTGCTGACCCTGATAACCCTGATGGCCCTGACGACCACGATCTGATGAAACCCCACTGGACTCTGCACGTCCAGACTGATGAGACCTGAAAGAACGACCCCTACTATACTGGGGTTGGCCCCTAGACGGAGCACCACTGAAACTGCCAGAACCACGAGGCTTCTTAGCCTCTCTCTCCTCCCGCTCTCTGCGGAGATCTATCTCAATATGACGGGCAGCATCAACCACCTCCTCAAAGGTAACTGCCGAAACTCTCTCCCTGGTTATCAATATACGGATGGGATAAATAAGGCCATCGATAAATCTCCGAATCCTCTCTCTGTCTGTAGGAACCATCCACATGGCATGACGGCTAACTGTGTGAATCTCATCTCGTACTAATTAACCGTCATCTCTCCCTGCTTCAACCACTCGAACTGACGTCGCAGCTCCTCTCTCCGAGACCGAGGCACGTACTTCTCCAAAAATACCATGGAGAACTGCTGCCAAGTGAGGGGCACTGCCCCAGCGGGCCTACGCCTCTCAAAATCCTCCCACCACCGGAAAGCTGCACCTGTGAACTGGAAAGTGGTGAATGAAACACCGCTGGACTCTAGAATACCCGCGGTGCGAAGCATGCGCCGACATCTGTCAAGAAAACCCTGGGCATCCTCGCCCTCAACTCCACCGAATGTCGGAGGTTGTAGCCTCTCAAATCTCTCCAAACGACGCTGCTCATCGTCGGGCATAACCGGAACCACATATGCAGGAGCCGGTGCAACGGGCGCAACTGGCCGAACCGGCTCGGGTGTGCGAGCCACGGGGTCCAATTCCCTCCCCTCGCTCGTGAAGAAGACATCGCAGCGATGAGCAGCAACTACCGTGCCAAGCTCGTGCACACCGATAATATCCGAGCCAAGGTCTCCCGAAGACCCGTATCACAATAGGCACCGCCGGTGCTTGAGCCTGAGCCGCCGGAGCGTTCGCCGCCGGAATCCGGTCCCGAGTCCGATCGGCTGGCGGGTCGGCGAGTGCCGGTGCCGGTGCCGCTCGCCTCTACCTCGCCACGACCACGGCCTCCGGGTGCCAACGGTGGTCGTCCGCCACGTCCGTTAGCTCGTGTTCTCGCCATCCGCGAGAGAATAGAATATGGAAAGATTTAATTTCATGATAACACAAATCGCACGATATGAATTCAAGAAAATGAGGTTTTTCCTAAAGTTTCGGTAGCCCTTCGAAGATAGATACGGACGTCTACGTACCGATCCGCGAAAGCCTACTAAACCGGCTCATGACTCGCGAGTCCTAATAACCTAGAGCTCTGATACCAACTTGTCACGACCCAAATCCAGTCGTGATGGCGCCCAACAATCAAGCTAGGCCAGCCAAACAAACAGTTTAATTATAACACAATACCAGTCCCCAAATGGACAACCCAAGAAGAATATATGAGTTTAAGAACTCCAATAATAATAGTACTGAACAAAAGTACTGACACTCCCAAAGATCCGGAGTCACAAGTCTAGAGCCTCTAACAAAACCCAACAGGAAATAGAGAGTACGATATAGAAGTACTCAAGTCCGAATACAAAATATAAAATAACAACTGGAATGAGAGGAGAAGCTAGGCTCTGCGAACGTTGGCAGCTACCTCAGCAACTCGATGTGACAATGTAAACGCTGGAGATGTCCGCCTACTGCTCCTGTGTACCTGAGTCTGCACACAAAAGGTGCAAGGAGTAGGGGTGAGTACTAAGTACTCAGTGAGTAACAAATATATATATGTAGCTGACAGTAAGAAATCCACAAAATACCACAATATGAAGCTACACTACAGTCCGAATCTCCTACGAACTAGCAACAACAATACAATACAACTACCACAGAGTAAGTCAACAAATATCAATGCAATGCAATGCACATAACCGCTACGGCGTGTAGCCCGATCCAATTTAACGTCGACGGCGCTCACTCGGGGTGTGTACAGACTCCGGAGGGGCTCCTACAGCCCAAGCGCAATACTGCTGCGGCGTGCAGCCCGATCCTCATATCAACCACTGCGGCGTGCAGCCCGATCCCATACTCAGTCCACAATAAGCAATTAAGTCACAAAACAATTCATTTTCCTTATTTCCAGTTCTCAATTCATAATTTATGAAAAATACTTTAACTTTATTAAGTTTGTAAAAGCCGGTGACTTAGCATTTCAAAAGTGTGATTTCCATTTCCAGGACTGAGATTAGTGATTTAAGCAATTTTAGCTATCACATAAATATTGTCCTCTAAGGACGCTACGGATCGGCACAAGGCCCCAAACAAGGCTTACAGCCCACAAATATAGCAAATACAGTGTATTTCCAACACTAACCACATATTATTCATTCCCGGGATGGACCAAGTCTCAATCCCCAATCACAATCAATCCCGCACCTGCCACGGTGTGCGAGCCACGCCCTATTAGCGTCACAATGTGCTAAGCCGGGGTTTCGAACCCTCAGAGGCTACAATATACACAAACTACTCACCTCTAGCCGGTCGTAGAATCGTCCGCGATGCCTTTTCCTTTGAATTTCGTTGCCTCGTGTGTAGAATCTAGTCAAATAACAATAATTGTATCAAATACGGGTCAAAGAATCATAACCCACTTCAATTTATATGAAATTCGCAAAATTACACTAAGTTGGTAAAACCCGACTTTCGGTACGATTCTCGAAAAATTACGAAAGTCTCATATTCGGAACCCTCATCTCAATACGAGTCTAAGCATATCAATTTTACCAAATTCGGACTCCATTTGCTCATTCAAAACCTTGATTTTCTAAAGTTCAAGCCTAGGGTTAAATCTTCCATGAATCACCCCAAATTCTTCCATTTTCATGATATAATTGCATAATAATACCAATACTAATCATAGTTTAAGTCCGTAGTTGCTTACCTGATGATTTCCCTTGAGTTTCTCTTCAAAATCGCCCAAATCGCCTCTAAAGCCGAGACCCAAATGTGTGAAATGTTCCGAAATTTTTCTAACTTCTGATACACTTAACTTACAGCGATTTTCGCTTCTGCGGAAAAATTTCTGCTCCTACGAGTCCGTATCCGCGACCAAAGGGTCGCTTCAGCGATTCCAGGCCTAGACGTCCGCTTCTGCGGACTCGCCCAAGCGGCTCCCCTTCCGCTTCTGCGAAGGCCGCTTCTGCGGCTCCCAGTCCGCTTCCGCGCTTCCGCTTCAGCGGCTCCCCTTCCGCTTCTGCGGTGGCCGCTTCTGCGGTGGCCGCTTCTGCGGCTCCTTTCCGCTTCAGCGCACCCGCTCCTGCGCCCATAATTCCGCAGGAGCGGAAACAACAGAGGCAGTGCACAAATTTTCTGCAATTTTCCATATTTCTCCCGATTAACCATCCGAAAACACCCCGAGGCCCCCGGACCTCATTCAAACACACCAACACATCCTAATTCCTTATTCGAACTTGTTCCAATCATAAAACACCATCCTAAACATCAAAATCACCAATTATCCACGGATTCAAGCCTAAGTTTCTTCAAAACTTTCAAAACTAACATTCAACCCAAAACCCGATCAAACGATGTCCGAATAACTTGAAAATTTGCAAACATATCCAAAATCGCATAACGAAGCTACAGAAATTGTCGGAATTCCATTCCGACCCCCGGATCAAAATATCACCTACCATCCAGTTTTCGCCAAAATTCAACATTCGCCAATTCAAGCTTAAAACTACACCGGACCTCCGAATTCAATTCCGATTGTTCTCCTAAGTCATAATTGATCCCCGGAACTAGTCGAATCATCCGAATCCGGTTCCGAGCACTCTAACTCAATAGTCAACTCTTGGTTGACTTTTCATATTCAAGCTTTCTTCAAACATGCTATTTGTTTCATTTTCAATCCAAATCACTCCTAACTCACCCGATATATTCTAATACTGATTTAAAAGCATAATGTATGTAAATGCAAGGTAACGCAGTCATAATACACATTATACTATTAGCCGGGAAGGACCAAGTCCATGTCCCCAATCACAATGTCACCACGACCGTCACAAGACGTGTGTCTCATCTCAACATAGCGCTGTGAAGTGCTAGTACGAGGTTTCAAATCCTCAGTACATTGTTTACTACCACCACTCACCTCGAACCGGTAGAAGCCTCAGTCCGCCTTGCGCTTGCCTCGCAAATCAATCTCCTCGAATTCCAAATTTGCTCAAAATCAATGATAATACATCAATATATGCCAAATTCACGCAACCCATTCGAAATAACCCAAATTGCATCAAAACCCACAAAGTTGTCAAAACCCGACTTTTGGTGAGCTTCTCGAAAAATTACAAAATTTACATATTCGAAACCCTCGTCTCAATACGAGTCTAGGCATATAAAATTTACCAAATACGGACTCCATTTGCCCACTGAAATCAGTGTTTTTCTACAATTTTAGGCCAAGGGCTAAAACCCACCTTTAATCTTCCATTTTCAGAGAAATAATCAATGATTTCATGATAAAAGTGCGTAATTAAACAACAAAAATTACCTCCGACAATATCCCGATGATCTCCCAGCATTTCCCGTCACTTTCTCACTCTAGAGCTCACCAATAGGGGTTTCTAGGAGTCAAACCCGTAAATGAAATGTTCTGCAATTTAAGAACCTGCCCAGTCATTTAACCCTTCGCGAACGCGACACTGCCCACGCGTTCGCGATGAACTAATTTTGCAGCCTCCGGATTTACTCTACGCGAACGCGTGGCTTCCAGCCGCGTTCGCGATGACCAACCGCTCAGACCTACGCGAACGCGTGCACTCCTTCGCGATCGCGATGCTCCCCGGGCCTGACCCTACGCGTTCGCGTCCCTCTCCTCGCGAACGCGATGAACAAAAATCTCCAACTCTCCGATACACTTCGCGAACGCGTGGACCACTACGTGAACGCGAAGAACAAAGTTTTTCTGCAGATATTGCAGCAGTTCAACTGCTCTCTAAGGCTAAAAATGGTCCGTTTGGACCCCCCCCCCCCCCCCCCCCGGGATCCCAACGAAAACCACCAGCATACCCCATAACACGATAAAAACTTGTTCCAATCTTAAGAACATGCCCTCAAACACGGAAAACATTGAATCCAAGCACATTCAAGCCTAAGTTTTCATTCAAACTTTCACAACCGACATTCGATCAAAAACCCGACCAAACGACCTCCAAAAGACCTGAAATTTTGCAGGCACATCCAACATCACCTAACGGAGTTACTACAACTGTCAAAATTCCATTCCGACTCCCGGATCAAAATCTCACCTACCGATCGGATTCCGCCGAAATTCAACTTTAGCCAATTCAAGCCTAAAACTACACCGGGCCTCCAAATTCACTTCCGATCGCTCTCCTAGCTCATAAATGATATTTCGGAGCTGACCAAATCATCAGAATTTGATTCCGATCTCTCTAACTCTCAAGTCAACGTCCAGTTGACTTTTCCCAACTATTTCTTCTTCTAAGAGACTTTTTGTCTCATTTCCAACTAAACTCAATCCGAATTGATTCAAACACGCCAAAAATGCATATTGATACATTAAAAAGCATATAACGGGGATAACGGGGTGATAACTCACATGATGATGGGCCGGGTCATCACACCTCATGAGTCTTGAGCCGGTTAGTAGAGTCTTGTGGATTGGTACGGGGACGCCTCTACTTGTCCTCGGGAGGATGCGAACCTTTAGGAAACACTTCACCTTTCTTGTAATTCTTATCGTGCGTACTTGATTCAGCTTGAGATATAATTTTTGAAATTCCTTCCGCACGTCTGTGTACGCATCGAGCGCTCAGTAATATAATTTCCTTATGGCTTGTGATTTTCCCCGAACGAGAGGCGAGATATAATCTCTGTGAGTTCATGTTGGACCAGTCGGGAGGACTTGAGGCTGGACCTTGTCTATGACTTGAGCATCGAGGTGCTGATTTTATGAGTGGTGGTAATAAATAATGTACTGAGGGTTTGAAACATCGTATTTGCACTATACAGTGCTATGATGAGATGAGTCATGTGACGAGCGTGGTGGTATTGTGACTGGAAATTTGGACTTGGTCCTTCCCGATTGATAGATTACTGTGTATAATGACTGAGACTGGGCTTATATCTATGTATTTGGGCTAGTAGCCATGTTTAGGGCCTTGTGCCGATCTGTAGAGCATTAGGGAGGCTTACTAATGGATGAGCTATTAATTGTTCGACTCTTATCTAATCTGTTGTGTAGCCCCGAGCTATGGGCGTGGTGAATATTTACCATATCTCTTAATTGGAATGTAAAGTGCCTTATGTATAGTGGAACGAGTTCAAACTCAGGAAGACTAAAGTGATTATGCTATGTGTATCCTGGTGGAAGGTATCGTGCTGAAATGCTAAATTGAGAAGAAGTAGGTAGGTTGATCCTCATGTGTAATTGAAAGGTAGTTGATATGTGTTATGATTCGAGCAGGTACAGCGCATGTTCATGTAACAATTATGATAATATGATTTGTGTAGTATTGAGACTAATGATGTCGATATGCATTGTGATGTCTTGTCGAGTTGTGAATGTATTGCTAGGATGGTTTTGGTGATTCTCTGGCAGGTGGATACGCCAAATTACTAAGAAACTTTGTCAAAAGTTTTGAAAAATTTGGGACTTAGAAAAGATTTTTGTCACCTAAAGAGTGGGCTTAACTGTTGTGTGTGGATGAATACAAGAATTGAAAAAGAGTTAATATTTCTGATGATTCGAATCTCCGCCGAAGCTTGTAAATGACTTGAGTTTAATCTAACTAGAACTTTGTGGCATCATTTGAGTAAGAATGCTATGAGTGGCTAAAAGTGCTTTGATGTATGGCTCCGAGCTAAGTTGTGGAGGTTGTTATTGATTAACTGATTACACTGTTGTGTGCTGTGTTGGCTCTGTCTCTAGGTATGTTGGGAAATTTTGATAAAGGTTATGGTGCTTCGTAGATGTGAAGAAATACTAGGATGTTGTGAACTTATGTTGGTAAAGAATGTTCGGTGTATAGAAAAGAAAGACAGCTAATTGTATCTGTATGTAATCATGTTCTGCGGTGTCAAAGTTCTAGCAAGGCACGAGTGGTTCTGTTCAATAAAATAGTTGAATTACAGTTGAATAGGGGTGAATGACGCCCGAGAATTATTTTACGGTGTTCAAGATTTTGCTTGTAACAGTCAGGTGTCTTAAGATTGTGCATGTGGCTAAAGACGGTAGTTTCGTTAGAAAAGGTCAAGACTTGTGTTATATTATGTGAATGATGGGATTCTATGTAATCCGTATTGGAAGGTAATGATAACGAATTCAAAATCGCAGGAAGTTCTTCAAAATAAAGCATTGTAGAATGTGGTACTTCTGGGAAACATTGAGAGAGTATTAAGTGACCTATGGGTCTTAGACCGTGTGGTCTTATGTACGAGTCTCGTGTGGTAACATGAATTGATGTAGTATGGTGTTACAGTAAGGGCTAATATAAAATTAAAGATGAATCAGAAAGGAAACTGGGTAAATGGAACAACTTGTTAATAAACCGGAATGGTATGATAAGGAATATGATTAATTCTTGGTATGTGATTGAAGTGATAAGTCTTGCAGATATCGTGCAACAAAGCTCTTGAGTGCTGGCAGTTAAAGCATATAGAAATGATATAGAACCAAGATATACAAAATGGATTCCAACACAAATACCAACAACAATACAAAATAATTTCTTAGATCTAGACTGTGTAAAAGATATAAATAAGACAATCCAGTTATGGGTAGGATACATGACGAAACAGATTATAGACAATAAAATAGGAATATCAGATGTACCAGAATACATAGAAAGAACGTTAATAGGAACGACTAAGTTATGGTTACAAAATATGACTAAAGATGTCTTAGGAGTATTAAGAAATGATAAAAAATTTGATGGTGAAAAAGCTACAACAGCTATAGAAATTTTACATAAATATGAAACAACTATAAGAAATGAATTTAGTAATGCAGAAACAAAAGAAGTAGAACAGCATAGAGAAAAAATATTAAATAAAAATTTAATGTCAAAATTAGCAATATGTAATATGTGTTACATAGACGAATATACATGTTCATTTAAAGAATGTTACTATAAAGGAATATATAGTATAGAGGAAAGTAAAGAAATAAAAAAATTATATTTTTCAAAATTACCAGAACCATTTAGTTCAAAAATATTAAAAGATTGGAATAATGCAGCATTACAAGATACTTTAGGAGCAAGAATTAAATACTTACAAAACTGGTTTGCAAAATTATGTGAAAAACATAAAGAAGAAATTAAAATTGAAAAAACGTTAATAAAAAACTTAGCATGTTGTAAAGATAAAATAGCACCCCAGTTTGGATGCAATAAAAGATACTATAATAAAAATCATAATAAAATTAAGAAATACAAAAAGTATAAGTCAAAATTTAAGTATAAAAAACCTAGACGAAAATATTATGTAAAGAAATTTAATAATAAAAGGCAATACCGACCTAAGAAAAAATTATCAGAAAGCAAATGTTATAATTGCGGAAAACTAGGACATTTAGCAAAAGATTGTAAAATACCTAAAAATCAAAGAGCTAAGCAAGTATCGGAAATAATAATAAACGACGAAGAATACGTACAAATGGAATACATAGACTATGAATTAGAAAGCAATGATAGTATATATGAATTATCAGAAAATGAATTAGAAAGTGAATTAATAATAGAATCGGATGATGAAGACAATAAATTAACAGATGATTGAAAAAGAAATAAATATAATAACCCAAGAAGAATACCAAGATGAAGAATCTACGGAACAAAAAGTAATATTTGATGAAAATATATTTGAACAAATAAAAGGAAAGGAATTAGACTTAAGTGTAGAAAAAATATTAGATATATCAAAAATGAAAAATTGGTTCAAAAGAAGTAAAGAAGAATACTATGTAATTAGCCAAAGAGAACACATAATAGAACCAGCCCTGCTGTGATGTACCTGGATCTGCACACAAGGTGCAGGGAGTCGGGTGTGAGTACTTCCAACTCAGCAGTAATAAAAGTAAATAATGCTGAAGGGGAGAAAACCACGCAAGGCACTATCTCATGCTACACATTACAGAACTATCTTTTTATTCCTTTCCAACATATGTGAATAGGTTATTAGAAATCTCAATTTTTAGCTACTTTCTTTCATGATAATATATCAATACCTGGATACAATCTCATACAGTGCAAGTCCGCACTCAAATCAGCCCCTCGGGCTCAGCACTCCTTATCAATTTGCACCAGGAGATCTGGTCAATAAGGCAACTAATACATGTGTGCCAGTAATGTATGAGTGCTAAATGTTATGCCACGTAGTACACGTAAACCAATGTATGTATGCCATGCAATGCATATGACCGCTACGGCGCGTAGCCCGATCCAATTTGGGTACCCGTGCTCACCGTGGGGGTTCAGACTCCGGAGGGGCTCCTACAACCCAAGCACAATATTAATATCACACCTGCTGCGGCGCGCTGCCCGATCCGTATACCACTGCGGCGTGCAGTCCGATCCATTCATGTGTATGCATATGCTCACATAAATTGGCATGCCCTAACATATGGCCCTCGGCCCAATCAGTCTATCAAATAATCAAGAACGCCCTACGGGCAACAATATCATATTAGCTCACAGCTAAAAATGTTATTAAGACCTTGTTCAAGTTTTTTTCATAACCTTATAAAAATGCTGAATAGCAAAATACCATTTTAAACCTTACATTTAGAATAAAATATGCACGGTGTCATCAAGACAGTGATACCAATCCCTGAAGGGTTCAAATAATCGGCACGAAACCCAAACATGATAATTAGTCCAATTCATTTCAACAATTAGGTGTTATTATTTATTACGCGGGACGGACCAAGTAACGATCCCCAATGGTGCTCTACCCCACGCCCGTTATCCGGCGTGCAAGTCACCTCAACACAGCACTACTAACATGTGCAAGTCCGGGGTTTACTAACCCTCGGGACATCATTTACAAGTATTACCCACCTCGAACCGACGAAAACTCATGCCCGCGACGCCTTAGCTCCTCGAACCGGCATCCACGCACGTCCAAACTAGCCAAAATCAGTACAAATATATCAAAATAGGCTAATGGAACATAACCCAATCGAAAGAACTCGAAAAATATCAAAAATCACGAAATTTGCAAAACCCGAGCCCCGGGCCCACATCTCGAAAAATTTCGAAACTCATATTTCCATAATCCTCGTCTCGCCACGAGTCCATACATATAAAATTTACCAAAATCGGAGTTCGATTGGCCTTTGCAAACCCAAATTTTCGTTTTCAATATCTAGGCCACAATCCTTCACAATTTCTACCCAAATTCATGAAGATTGATGTTAATTCTACCATAAAATGATGTTTTTGAGTCAAAAACTTACCTCCGATGAATACCCGATGATTTCCCAGCGTTTTCCCGTGATTTCTTCTCTCTATAGCTCAAAATTATGTTTTTGGGTATATGAACCCGTGAGCCCTCTATTCTGCAATTTAACTCACTGCCCGAACATTTAACCCTACGCGATCGCAACACTAGGCTCGCGATCGCGATGCACAAATCCTGGGCTGTCAACTTTTCCTCTACGCGATCGCGTGAACCTGGACGCGATCGCAGTGACCCACTTAGCGACCCTACGCGATCGCATCAATACACCCGCGATCGCGATGCACAACCAGTCGACCTTACGCGATCGCATCTCTCTTCCCGCGATCGCGAAGAACAATTTTCCGGCCTCACTCCGATACACTACGCGATCGCAGAGCTTCCCAGCTTTGCCTTACGCGATCGCAGACTCACCCTCGCGATCGCAGAGCTCAACATCCTCCTCTTATACGATCGCATACATAGCTTCGCGATCGCGAAGCACAAAAAATTCTCTGCATTTATTGCAGCAGAAACAGCAGTGCCTTTGGCACAAATTGGTCCGTTTGGACCCCCGAATTCATCCCGAGGCTCCCGGAACCCCAACGAAAACCACCAACATACTCCAAAACACGATACGAACTTGTTCCAATCATAAAAACATCATCCTAAACATCAAAATCACCATTTCCACACGGATTCAAGCCTAAGTTTCTTCATAACTTTCAAAACTAACATTCAATCCAAAACCCGATCAAACGACGTCCGAATGACCTGAAAATTTGCAGACATATCCAAAATCACATAACGAAGCTACAAGAATTGTCGGAATTACATTCCGACACCCGGATCAAAATCTCACCTACCGTTCGGATTTCGCCAAAATTCAACATTCGCCAATTCAAGCCTAAAACTACACCGAACCTCCAAATTCAATTCCGATTGCTCTCCTAGGTCATAAATGATCCCCCGAAACTAGTCGAATCATCAAAATCCGATTCCGAGCACTCTAACTCGATAGTCCACTCTAGGTTGACTTCCCATATTCAAACTTCCTTCAAACATGCTATTTGCTTCATTTTCCATTCAATTCACTCCTAACTCACCCGATAGGTTCTAACACTGATATAGAAGCATAAGATATGTTAATGCAAGGTAACGGGGTGGAAATTCCCGTAACGACGGGCCGGGTCATTACATTCTCCCCAACTTAAACAAACGCTCGTCCTCGAGCGGACTCAGAGTTGTACTAGAAGCAACCCAATAGTTGAATGACCTTACCAAGCATATATTCGGGCGATCATACGTCACCCTATCTCACATAAGTCCGAAAATACCATATAGTCAAAATTTCACAGACCATCTGGACCATAAATCACATTGCACTTTCTGAAGTCATATGCCAAATGCAAATCCCATGCCTATACTCAGGATACACTCGAATCCACTGCAATAACCCATATTCACTACTCCGGGTGAGATCATATGATGTATCGACAACCCAATCACTCGAGACGATAGTCTCTAGTCACAACAACTGGCCACAATAACAAAATACTAGCTGAAAACCTCTTTCATTAGACAGAGTCTTATTCCAACACCTCCATATCATGCCCACGGCAGCTGAAGCACGCGATATACCGAACACATCTCTCAGGTTAACCATTCGTGAATCTGTTTCCCCTTTAAAAACGGATACCACAATAGGTAAGATCCAATATGCTCGTATTCATTAATGACTCCAACGGTCATTTCGATTATGACACACCGCACTGGTGACATGACATCTCAACCACCGGCCTAAGCCGCGATGAGCACAACATAGGCTCCAATAGAAACACCCGAACACACTCGAATCATGACAGCTCAAATCATGATAACTGTCTCCAGCAAAAGAGCTGCAATTCAATTCCTCTGTGCCATCATCACATAGATCTGAGATCGCGTCTCGTATCATAGAAATAGGTACCTGAATCCTTCTCGAGAGGTCATAACATCACGTGGCCTTGCCAAGATTCGTGATTCTATCCCAACATTATTACTCATGAAGCACCTCAAGCCACTAAGCTCAAACGGTTAGCCACGCACAGATCTTGGTCTTGAACCCAAGCAATCAACCTCGCCCACGGTGAAACAATTAACGTATGCTATTAAATCCTGAAAGGACACAACCGATGTGTCATTCGCCAAGCGATACTCAAAACGGACTTTTCCTCAGAAGCGAGGAAGTATTGTATACCAGGTAGCATATAACTAACTATATTTTCACAATATTCTGTTGCGGCGTGCAACCCGTTCCAATGACATACCCGTGGCAGCGTGCCACCCGATCCAGATACCATACTTGTGGCGGCGTGCGACCCGATCCAAATAACCCGTGGCGGCGTGCCACCCGATCCACGCATAAATCTCGCAAAAAGGAAATGCATATCGAGTCGAATTTTCTCATTACAGCAAACATATATATATAGCCTCAAGCTCGGCCACATGAAACGCATCTGACAACGTTTCTCAATACTGGAACTGAATCAATGGTAGATACCTCTATACTAACATCCGCCCCTAAGGTCCAACTAACAAAGCAATGCCTACTAGCCGTCCGCTGGTCCTGGGTACAACTACTCTGTTGGAGCATACTCTGATGCTCTCCGCTACGCAATTTGTGCCATTTTCCGACATAGTCCATATCACATTAGTCTAGACGACCTGACTTATGTCAACCAGTCTGAAATAAGGTATCATAACCCAAATTCATCATATCAAGCTAAGAGAGAGCCACTAGGGCTTCCGATTTCCAATAATCACAAAACGGTGCCGATACACGCGATATACAACCACTGCATAGGCGGATTACGAGAACTTCTAGTCTCCAACACATATATAACACATGAATCGCTATACCTGGTTCCACACTCCACCGTACGAATACATAACGCACATCAAGCGCCCATCCGTTCCACGAAAGCCATTCAAGAATTTCACTATGCCATCAACGACTCAATTATTACAGTCGATCCAACAAGAGAATACCACCATGCCATTAGATATTATCAGTTTACATTGCCTTGTCCTTTTTGGATCATATTCCCTGCCAAGTTAATAGAATAGCAGTACCATTTTCTTAAATTATCAGAAAGATCGATTCTTAATTCACCTGCAGCTGTCCGCGCCGCTCAATAATTTTATTGACTTCCCATATATTATGAACTGATCTCAAAACCTAGAATATACCATTATCAACTTTCCATAACACATCGTGTATACCATATCACACTAAGACAACATGGAAATTCATTAACACAAGTATTATTGATAATTAATAATACAACTCTCTCTACCATTTTTCTCTCTACTGTTATCACTTTACTACTCACTTGTTCTTATACTTGATTAAACTTTATCATTTTTTCATAAGGATAACATATACACGAATCCAATGATCGATCTTCAATATATATTACCATTGATTCCGATTGACCCTTTATTTATATTGATTGATTTGCTTAAAAGTGTTCAACAACTTTTAAACCAAACAATTCCTAATACTTGTCTGTTAATAGGTGATAATGAGACTTAAATCCAAAGCTTCTGCCTATTTGGATACCATGTTGAATTGCATGAGCACAACATATAAAAGCTTAAGCTTCTAGCTGAAGGAAATTTTTAATTTATTTAATTGTTGTTAACACTTCCCATTTACTGAATTCCCTCTAGGAAAAAATAACTTTCAAAAGCTTTCGCGCCAACCATCGGAAAGTAAAAAATAACATTCATGTTCCACTTTCATCAGTCAGATGAATTACAAATATCAAGGATTTTATTGAACCTCCATACAGGACTCTAAAAAGTAAGCATGTGACAAAATGCATATAGATTCAAGCATTTCATACCACCGTGTGTCACCCATCCAAAGAAGCCTCACTTGACTTCAAGCAAAGAGGAAACACAAATGTATACCTACAAGAATTGGGATGTATACCTACAACAATTGGATGCAACACACTCAAAACACACAGGTACTTACCATGATCTCCAGCTCGGTCAGCTTAACTTGGGGAGACGTCTTTTGGACCCAATATACCCCCACTTTGTATGATTAGGACTTCAACTCTGTCTTGAAGCATAAAAATGAAATT
>JASVEL010003691.1:0-20234 GCA_032618575.1 Nicotiana noctiflora | reverse complement strand
TGCAGTGTCAGAGTTCTAATAAGGCACGAGTGGTTCTGTTCAATAAGATAGTTGAATTACAGCTGAATAAGGATGACTGACGCCCGAGAATTGTTTACGGTGTTCAAGATTTTACTTGTAACAGTCAGGTGTCTCAAAATTGTGCATGTGGCTAAAGATGGTGGTTTCGTTAGAAGAGATCGGTACTTGTGTTATATTATGTGAATGATGGGATTCTATGTAATCCGTATTGGAAGGTAATGATAACGAATTCAAATCGCAAGAGGTTCTTCAAAATAAAGTATTGTAGGATGTGATCCTTCTTGAAATATTGAGAGAGTATTCGGTGGCCTATGTGCCTTAGACTGTGTGGTCTTGTGTATGAATCTCGTGTGGTAACATAAGTTGATGTATTGTGGTCCTTCAGTAAAGGATAATATTAAATCAAAGATGAATCAGAAAGGAAACTGGGTAAATGGAACAACTTGTTAATAAACCGAAGCGGTATGATAAAGAATACGACTAATTCCTGGTATGTGGTTGAAGTAATGAGTCTTGCAGATATTGTGCAATAAAGCTTTTGAGTGTTGGCAGTCGTGTAACCCGATATGGGTATAATATGTGTATAAGGACTCAGTCCTGGCAGTTTAACTTATGCAATGTGATTGGGAGAAAGAGTTTATGATGTGTTTTAATGTGGTTTGAAAAATGAGTGTATTTCCCGTTGGTATGCAAAGCTTGGAATGTGTAATGAGTTTTCTCTATATGAGATCATAAAAGTCCTTGACTAGTTGAGTGCGTCGATGTTTGCGGCGTAGGAAAGGGATAAGAATTTCCATGTTATCTTAGTATGGTATACGCGATGTGTTATGGAAAGTTGATAATGGTATATTCTAGGTTTTGAGATCAGTTCATAATATATGGGAAGTCAATAAAATTATTGAGTAGCACGGACAGCTGCAGGTGAATTAAGAATCGATCTTTCTGATAATTTAAGAAAATGATACTGCTATTCTATTAACTTGGCAGGGAATATGATCCAAAAAGGACAAGGTAATGTAAAATGATGATATCCGGTTGTATGGTGGTATTCTCTTGTTGGATCGACTATAATAACTGAATCGTTGATGGCATAGTGAAATTTCTGAATGGCCGTCGTGGTATGAATGGACGCTTGATGTGCGTTATGTATTCGTACGGTGGAGTGTGGAACCAGGTATAGTGATTCATGTGTTATATATGTGTTGGAGACTAGAAGTCCTCGTAATCCGCCTATGTAGTGGTTGTATATCGCGTGTATCGACACCGTTTTGTGATTATTGGAAATCGGAAGCCCTAGTGGCTCTCTCTTAGCTTGATATGATGAATTTGGGTTATGATACCTTATTTCGGACTGGTTGACATAAGTCAGGTCGTCTAGACTAATGTGGTATGGACTATGTCGGAAAATGGCACAAATTGCGTAGCAGAGAGCATCAGAGTATGCTCCAACAGAGTAGTTGTACCCAGGACCAGCGGACGGCTGGTAGGCATTGCTTTGTCAGTTGGACCTTAGTGGCGGATGTTAGTGTAGAAGTATCTACCATTGATTAGTTCTGGTATTGAGGAACTTTGTCGGATGCGTTTCTTATGGCCAAACTTGAGGCTATATATGTTTATTATGATGAGCAACTTGACTCGACGCGTGTTTATTTGATGAGGGTTACTTGGATCGGGTGGCACGCCGCCAGAGGTATGGTATCTAGATCGGGTGGCACGCCGCCACGGGTATGTCATTGGAGCGGGTTGCACGCCGCAACAGAATATTGTGAAAATATAGTTAATTATATGCTACTGGTATACAATACTTCCCCACTTCTGAGGAAAAGACCATTTTGAGTATCGATTGGCGAATGGCACATCGGTTGTGTCCTTTCGGGATTTAATAGCATAGGTTAATGATTTCACCGTGGGTGAGGTTGATTGCTTGGGTTCAAGACCTAGATCTGTGCGTGGCTAACCGTTTTGAGCTTAGTGGCTTGAGGTGCTTCATGAGTAATAATGTTGGGGTAGAATCACGAATCGCGACAAGGCTACGTGATGTTATGACCTCTCGAGGAGGATTCAGGTACTCTATTTCTATAATGTGAGACGCGATCTTAGTTCTATGTTATGATGGCACAGAGGAATTGAATTGCAGCTCTATTTGCTGGAGACAGTTGTCATGAATTGAGTTGTCATGATTCGAGTGTGTGCATACATTTCTATTGGAGCCTATGTTGTGCTCGTCGTGGCTTAGGCCGGTGTTGAGGTGTCTTATCACCAGAGTGTGGTGTGTTATAATCGAAATGACCGTTGGAGTCATTAATGAATACGAGCATATTAGATCTTAGCTTGTTAGAAAGGTAAAAATCAAGGTTTGGCTCCGAAACCTATTGTAGTATCAGTTTTAAGAGGGAAATAGATTCACGAATGGTTAACTTGAGAGATGGGTTCGGTATATCGCGTGCTTCAGCTGCCGTGGGCAGGATATGGAGGTGTTGGAATAAGACTCTACCTAATGAAAGAGGTTTTCGCTAGTATTTGGTTATTGTGGCCTGTTGTTGTGATTAGAGACTATCGTCTCGAGTGACGGGGTTGTCGATACAGCATATGATCTCACCGGAGTAGTGAATATGGGTTATTGTAGTGGATTCGAGTGTATCCTGAGTATAGGCATGGGATTTGCATTTGGCATATGATTTCAGAAAGTGCAATGTGATTTATGGTTCAGATGGTCTGTGAAATTCTGACTATATGATGTTTTCGGACTTATGTGAGATAGGGTGACGTATGATCGCCCGGATATATACTTGGTAAGGTCATTCGGCTAGTGGGTTGCTTCTAGTACAACTCTGAGTCCGCTCGAGGACGAGCATTTGTTTAAGTTGGGGAGAATGTAACGACCCGGCCCGTCGTTACGGAAATTTCCACCCCGTTACCTTGCATTAACATATCTTATGCTTCTATATCGGTGTTAGAACCTATCGGGTGAGTTAGGAGTGAATTGAATTAAAAATGAAGCAAATAGCATGTTTGAAGGAAGTTTGAATATGGAAAGTCAACCTAGAGTTGACTATCGAGTTAGAGTGCTCGGAATCGGATTCGATGATTCGACTAGTTTCGAGGGATCATTTATGACTTAGGAGAGCAATCGGAATTGAATTTGGAGATCCGGTGTAGAAATAGGCTTGAATTGGCTAAGGTTGAATTTTGGCGAAATCCGATCGATTGGTGAGATTTTGATCCGGGAGTCGGAATGGAATTCCGACAGTTGCAGTAGTTCCGTTAGGTGATTTTGGATATGCCTGCAAATTTTCAGGTCATTCGGACATCGTTTGGTCGGGTTTTTGATCGAATATGAATTTTTGAAGTTAAAGTTAAACTTAAGCTTAAATTTGTTGAAAACGGACGATTTTGATGTTAACGATAGAGTTTTGATGATTGGAACAAGTTCGAATAAGGTTATAGGGCGTGTTGGTTCTTTTGGTTGAGGTCCGGGGGCCTCGGGTGAGTTTCGGGGTGGTTTCGGACCATTTCTAGGCCATTTTTAACTGCTGGTTTATGTCTGTAGCAGTGTTCTACGCGATCGCGGACAATGGGACGCGATCGCGGTGAGTAAAATGTGCGAAAAGTATTAATGAATCGCGATCACGTGAAATGCTCCGCGATCGCGAAGAAGGAAAACTTCTGTGCATTGATCCTACTTCGGAAGCTCATATCTTTTTATCTACAAGGAAGTTTAAGGTGATTCAAAAATGAAAGTTGTAGCTCATCGTGTCTAGTTTTCAGAAAGATAAAGAAATAGTAATTTGGACATCTATGTAAATAGTTACGGACGTTACACTATAGGGTGTCCGAGAAGGATCTCTAATACACATGTATAAATTGGGAAACTTATATCTAGAAATGTATACGGATTCAGGAAATTTAACATCAAATGAAAGTTATAGCTCTATGTGTCTAGTTTCCAGAACATCAAACCATTCATCATTCGGAGTTGTGTGCAAAAAGTTATGGCCATTATACTGAAGCCTGTCCGGAGGAACCGGAGTTTGTTCACCGCGATCGCAAAGCCTTTCCCGCGATCGCGAAGGGTAAATTTTGGGCCAAATTTTGTTCTCCGCGATCGCAGAGCCATTCCCGCGATCGCGATGAGTAATATGCCTGGGCAGAATGTTTTTAAAACATTCCAGTCGCGAAATCAACCCATTTTTCCACCATTTTTGGTCATTCTTGAGAGCTTTTGGACGAGAATTGAAGGGATTTCGACGGGGAATCATTGGAGGTAAGTTTTATGAGTTAAATACATGATTTTATCAAAGAATCTTCCATTAATTCTCTGAATTTGGGTAAGAAATCAAGAAAATTAGGGCTTTGAGCAAAAATCTTAAAATGGGGATTTGAAGGACCAATTGTGGTCCGAATTGGGAGTTCTTGGTATGTACGGACTCGTGGAGAGACGAGGATTCCGAAAATGTGAGTTTCATAATTTTTCGAGATGTGGGCCCGGGGCTCGGGTTTTGCCAATTTCGTGATTTTTGATATTTTTCGAGTTCTTTCGATTGGGTTATGTTCCATTAGGCTATTTTGATATATTTGTGCTGATTTGTGCTAGTTTTGACGTGCGTGGATGCCGGTTCGAGGAGCTAAGGCGTCGCGGGCATGAGCTTTCGTCGCGTTGTATTGAGGTGAGTAATAGATGTGGGTGATGACCAGCGGGTTCGAAACCCCGGTATACCACTTTGTGACGCTGTATAGCGGCGAGACACGCACACTCTTGAGAGTGCGGGGTCGATCATGAACTGGAGACTATAGATTAGTCCGACCTGTTGATATTGTATTATTGGCTATTCTCGAGCCGTTGAACCTCCTTCTCGGACGGTTGAGTATATTGTGGGCTGTGAGCCAGTTATTGGATCCGCGAGGATCGTTATCATTGTCTTATCATATAGACATGCTAGTTTACTACTAGTCCGCAGCTATTTTGTTATTATACTAATTCCAATCTCTGGAACTTGATATTACTGTTTTCCAACTGAAAAATGATAAAAGAGTTTTCAAAAACTACTTTTGAGCCTGCGAGGCTGTATCTGCATATTAGCTGACTAGTAGTGGATCGGGCTGCGCGCCGCGGCGAGATATATGTTGGATCGGACTGCACGCCGCAGGAATATCTCTATGAGATGTGCTTGGGCTGTAGGAGCCCCTCCGGAGTCTGAACCCCCACGGTGAGCACGGGTACCCAAAATTGGAGTCGGGCTACACGCCGTAGCGGTCATATCATGCATTGCATTGCATTTAGCTACATACGCTAGTTGTTATACTGTGTTGCTGGTACTTGTTGGTACAGGTACAGTCGATATTGATTCTGTGACAGGGTATTTGATTACATCTTTACATAGTGCTTTATTGCGGATTTCTTATCTGCGCTGTCTTACCCTTGTTTATTACCACTGAGTCTGGCGGTACTCATTTTACTCCCTGCACCTTGTGTGCAGATCCAGGTACCTCTCAACAGTGATCCGGTAGCTGTTCGAGGCGACATCTGTGGGATATACGAGGTAGCTGCAGAGTCCGCAGGACCCGATATTCCTTCCTACTATCTTTTGATTTTGTATTGACATTTCTTTCCGCACTTGGTATTTTTGTAAACCTTTATACACTTACGTTCGTTAGAGGCTCATGACTCTTGACCCTTCGGTCTATGGGAGTTGGAAAATTTGGGACTTGGTCTCCCCGTTGTTGGTATAAATATTACTATTGTTTCATATATTTTGAAATGCTTAAATGGGTTAAAGAGAGCTTCTAGCTCCGTTGTTGATATTGATTGGTCAGGCTGGCTTAGCAATGTGCTGGGCGCCATCACGACCGGATTTGGGGTTGTGACAGGGGATCTCCCGGGATACCATCTCGCAGTCCCAAATTTAAAACACACAATAATAGCTCATGGATATTAGAATAAATGTTAAACTCATTACAAGCAAACTTAAATTCTAGCCTAACATGCTTCACAAAATACAAATAAGGCAGTTTAAGCAAATAGGAAAGTAGGTTCACTAAACATGCTCTCTAAACTAACACACGCTACGGTTGAAATTAAAGTAAGGTAAGAAAAGAAACTTGTTTAAACACTTCAAGTAAAATCGGATTTTCAACAATTAGCTCAAATACACACTCGTCACTTTACGTACAAGGCATTCAATTACCAAATATCATATCCTAATGGGAAAGGTCCCTCGCACAAGGTTAGACAAACCACTTACATCGAACTGTCTCAAAAATCAACTAGAAACCATGCCTTTGCCATGAGTATCCAACTCCAAATGACCCAAATTTATTCAATTCAATTACATATCAAAAATAACATCTCAAGCAACTGATTCTACTATTTTATGCAAAGTTAAGGCGCAAAATTACCTAAAATGACCAAAATGCCCCTTAGTCTAATGTCTTAGAATTGGATAAATTTTATATTTTCATAACCCTCATACTCTCACAAATTCAACCATACAAAATCTCTCAAATTGGAGGTCAAAAAACCACTCAAAACTCAATAATTTGGTCTATGAAAGTTTACCCATTTTTCATTCAAAAATCAAAAATTAAGGAGGAATTCGTGATTAGATTAGTGTTTTTTAACCATAAGAGAGTAGAGAATCGTTACCCAATTGTTGTCCTCGAAAATCACTTGAAATCTCTCCAAAATTCGAGCTCCCAACCTTGTGTTTTGAAAAAAATGGAAAACCCACAGTTTTGAAATGTTTATAACTGTCCATGCCCTTTATGCATTGCGAATGTGGAATTAAGGTCGCGATCGTGGAGAAAAAAAATTGAAGCTGCCAAAAAATGCCCTTTGCGACCGCGAGAATCAAAATGTGAATGCGAAAACCCAGGCTTACTAAGATATGCGAACACGACAAGGGTAATGTGAATGCGTTGAGTAAAAATAGGCTCAGCCATCAGAACCAAATAAAGCTAAGTGAATAGATTATTGAAATTTACCTCGTTTTTCTTTTGATCAAGAGCTGGATGAAATAAATGAATCACAAAAGCATTTTCGTCATTCGTTACTTCTACAGCAGACACAAGATTAGCTAAAGCGTCTACCTCGGCATTTTCCTCTATTGGTATCTACACGACTTTTCAAATTTGAAATTGCTTGACAAAATCCCGCGCCTTTTCCATTGATGCATCCTTGCCTCTATGGTTGTATAAGTCCCCAATATTTGGCTAACTATGAGCTGTAAATCGTTTTAGATTACGAGATGTCCTATACCAAGCTCTCATGACAGTTCTAAACCTGCAATTACAGCTTCATATTCTGCCTCATTGTTAGTTATAAGGTGACATTTTATGGCTGGTCGTATGCTTTCTTTTGTGGGTGGTATCAAAATAATAACTAAAACTGGCTCTTTCACATTCGATGAATCATTAGTAAATAAGGTCCAAGTTCCTGGATTAGACCTGCTAAATGCCTGCAGTTCTTTTTCTGCTTCTAGTTGTATCCCTTGACTAAAATCTGCTAAAACCTGTTACTTTATTGCAAATCTAGGTTGGTACGTAATGTTATATTCACTTAGTTCTATAGCCTGCTTGGCTAATATACCTGATAACTTTTATTAATGCAATATATTACGCAACGGTATGCGGGTACTACAAAGATGGGATGATATTGAAAATAAGGTATTAACTTCATACATGCCATAATTAACGCAAGTGCAAGTTTTTCAAGATAAGGATACTCAGTCTTAGCATCTAATAATGACTTCATAACATAACAAATCGGAAGTTGATTACCTTAGTCTTCTCGAACTAACACAGCATTTATTGCTACTTCTGAAACAGCAAGGTAGATGAGTAGTTTCTCCCCATCTTTTGGTTTTGCAAGCAACGGTGGATTTGACAAGTATAATTTAAAATTTTTAAGCGCCTCTTGACATTCCTCAGACCATTCAAAATGATCCTACTTTTTTAGGGCTAAAAAGAACCCGAAGCCCTTTCTGATGATTTGGAAATAAATCTTCCCAAAGCAGTTATTCTTTCTGTCAGTCTTTGTACTCTTTTTTTACTTGTCAGTATATTAGGAATATCCTCAATATCTTTAATTTGTGTGGGATTTACTTTATTGCCACAGTTAGAAATAAGAAATCCCAAGAACTTACTTGACGAAACTCCGAATGCACATTTCTTAGGGATTAATTTCATGTTTAATTTACGAAGAATCTGAAATATATCATACAAGTGTTGGATATGATCCCCTGCTTGTTGCGACTTGACCATCATATCATCAATAGAGACCTCCATGGTTTTTCGTAGATGATCTTGAAATATTTTGGTTACCAACCTTTGATATGTGGCTCCAACATTCTTGACACCAAATGGCATTAGTTTGTAATAGTAAGTCCCCATGTTTGTTATAAATAAAGTTTTTTACTCATCTATAGGATCCATTTTTATCTGATTATACCCCGAATATGCATCTAAAAAACTTTACAATTCATATGTTGCAGTAGTATCAATTAGTTGATCTATATGTGGTAATGAAAAAGAATGTTTAGGACAAGCTTTATTTAGGTCAGTATAATCCACACAAACTCGTCACTTACCATTCTATTTAGATATTACTATAGTATTATCTAACAAATTTGGATATTTTACCTCCTGGATGGACCCAATTTATAAACGTTTTTGCACCTCATCTTGAATCGCCTGATTTTTGAAACATCCTTGCTTTCTTTTCTTTTGTTTGACAGGTGAGTATGATGGATCTTTATTTAATATATGGGTCATCACTTTCGGAGGTATTCTTGTCATGTAAGAATTGGACCAGGAAAAATAATCCACGTTAGTCTTTAAAAATTCAATCAACCTACCTTTTATTTCTTTGCTTAGGTTGGCTCCAATGTAAACTTCAGGCCAGGGTGCAAATAGTATTATAGCTTCTAATTCCTCAATCATTGTTTTGATGTGTTCATATTCTTCTGGCTCTTGGATGGTATCAATCCTCGAGTCTACATCTGTTCGCTTATGCTTAGTTGAGGCTTGTATTGCAATATCCTCAACTGGATTATGTCATTGTTATTTCTCTTTGCTTTTTGCGTCAAATCTGCTAAGGAATTAATGGTCTTAGATGTTTGTTGGTCGCCACAGATTTCCCATATTCCCCATTCTGAAGGGAATTTAATAACTTGATGCAAAGTCGATGGAACGGCTCTCATTTCATTAATCCATGGTCTACCAAGAATCATGTTATAAGCCATATCCATTTCTGCCACTTGAAATTTGGTGTCTTTGACTACTCCTTCAGGGAATGTGGTGAATGTTATCTCGCCTTTTGCTAAGGCGGTTGAGTTATCAAAATCGGACAATATATGAGCCTTAGGTATCAACTTATCATCAGCATACATCTCATTTACCACTCTTAACAAAATGAAATTTTAGAGAACTACGTGGATCAATCAAAACGCATTTCACATAAGTGTCATGTACAAGTAAAGATATTACTAGTGCATGTGGGGTTAGCATGCTATCCACATCTGCATCATTGAATATAATATTATATTCTTCCAAAATATGCCTAACTCACTTCCCTTGTGTAACCATTATTTTTGACACATTCCTCATTGTTGTTACGCTATAGATCTTCTCCTCCACTTATGATATTAACCGTCCATTTTGGTGAAGGGGGTTTTGGAGTGTAACAACCCGACCCATCATTACGGGAGTTACCGCCCCATTTTCTCCATTTTATACTCTCATATGTTCATTTATATGTGTTTGGAGAGTTGGAAGTAAATTGGATAGAATCCGGTTAGAAATGAGGCAATAAACCTCTTTTTGGGAAGGTTAGTTTGGAAAAGTCAACCGGATGTTGACCGACTAATTAGAAAGCTCGAAATGGATTTTTGATGATTCGACTAGTTTCGGGGGATGACTTATGACTTAGGAGTGCAATCGGAATTGATTTCGGAGGTCCGGTGTGGATTTAGGCTTGAATTGGCTAAGGTTGAATTTTGGTGAATTTCGGACAGTAGGAGAGATGTTGATTCAGTGCTCAGAATGGAATTCCGAGAGTTGCAGTAGCTCCATTAGGTGATTTTGGATATGTGTTCGAAATTTCAGATCATTCGGAAGTTATTAGGTCGGGTTTTAGAGCAAATGCAAGTTTCGGAAGTTTTAGTGAAACTTAGGCTTAAATCCATGAGAATTAGATGATTTTGATGTTTATGATGGTATTTCTATATTACGAGAAAGTTTGAATGAAGAAATGTGACATATATGTGCATTTGGTTGAGGCCCTGAGGGTCTCGGGGTGATTTTGGGTGCCCAATGGGAAGTTTTGAACTTAAATAATGCAGCAAAAAATTGCAGACAGAGTTTGTTCTATGCAATCGCATAGAGAGTTCTGCGATCACATAGAAGGAACTGAAGGGGATGAAAAATTGTTCTATGCGATCACATAGGGGAGAGTGCGATCGCATAGTTTGAGGATATTGGGCAATGCAATCACAAGAGGTGTTAATGCGATCGCATAGAAGGGAATTGAGGAGCCCGGGAATTAGCTCTATGCGATCGCATAAAGGGGGAGTGCGATCGCATAGAAGGGAATTGAGAAGCCCAGGAATTTGCTCTATGCGATCGCATAAAGGGGAGTGCGATCGCATACAGTGAATTGCGATAGCATAGAAGGAAAAATGGGCCTGGAAAAATTTACTCTATGCCATCGCAGGAGAGGCATTGCGATCGCATAGAAGAAGGCATCAGTGACATAATAGTTAAGTTAAAAATCAGAAGCGAACCCTTACACAATTCCACCATTTTTACTCCGCCAAAAGAGGGTTTTGAGTGATTTGAAGAGAGTTTTCAAGGGGTATCGCTTGGAGGTAAGTTTCTTGACTCAAAATCGTGATTTTATACTAGAATCAACACCAAAATTCATAAGGGTAGAATTTGTGAAGAACTAGGGATTAGATTATAAAAATGAATTTTTGGGTTTTGAAAGGTCATTCAAACTTCGATTTTGATAAAATTTATAGGCACGTACTCGTGGCGAGATAAGAAATCCATTGGTATAATTTTCAGAATTTTTCGAGAAGTGGGACCGGGGCTCAAGTTTTGCCAACTTCGTGAATTGTTATGCTTCTCAAGTCATTTTGATTGGGTTATCTTTCTTTGACCCATATTTACGTATTCGCTGTGGTTTTGACTATATTCGACGCACAAGGCGGCAAATTCAAAGGGAAAAGGCATCGCGGACGAGTCCATGGCCGGTTAGACATGAGTAGTTGGTGTATATGATAGTCTGAGTGTTTGAAAACCCGATTTATCACATTGTGACGCTATTTAGGGTGTGACTCACATCCCATGGCAGGTGCGGGACTGGTTATAACTGGTATTGTGACTTGGTCCATCCCGAACAAGAATAATATTATATTGGTGATTGAAACGTACACTATGTTAAGTATATATATGGGCTATAAGCCATGTTTGGGGCCTTGTGCCAACCTGTAATATCCTTAGGGGATAGATATCTATGTGATAGCATGATTTGTAAAATCATTGATCTCAATCCTGGTTTGGAATCACTAATATGAAATGCTAAGTCGCTTGTTCTTGGAAAATTAAATAGAATTAAAGTATTTTTATAATTAATTAACTGGAACCTGGAAATAAATAATTTGAATGGTTGTGTGACTCATATGCATGTAGTGGACTGAGTATGGATCGGGCTGCATGCCGCAGCGAATGCTATCAATATTGCGCTTGGGCTGAAGGAGCCCCTCTAGAGTCTGTACACACCCCCAGTGAGCATCGTCAATGCTAAATGGATCGGGCTACATGTCGTAGCGGTCATTTGCATTGCATTGCATTCCTGTTTGTAAATTACTTTTGTTATTTGTGGTTGCTGATGTTGTTAGTTCTTGGTAGGTATCGGACTGTTAGTTTTAGCTTTTCTCTGTGGTATTATGTGGATTTCCTTCTTTCATCCATTCTATATACTTTTTACTCACTGAGTACTTAGTACTCACCCCTACTCCCTGCACATATGTGTGCGAATTCAGGTACGTATGAGGGTTAGACGAGCAGTCCAGTTTATTTCAAAGTACTTGAGTTGCTGAGGTTGCTGTTGGCATTCGCAGGACCTAGCTTCTCTCTTTATTATAGATTATTATCTATATACTTTCAAACATGAGAATTTTGTACAGTTATTCTTACTATCATTTAGTTTTAGCTTAGAGGCTCGAGACTCTTGACCCCAGATATTTTTGGAGTGTTATTTCGATGTTCGCACTTCTCAGTATTTTATTCTACTATTATTATTGGAGTATTATTATTAACTCTCATATTCTTCTTGAATTTGTCCTTTTGGGACTTGTTAAATGTGAAAATATTTGGTTGGTCTGGCTTGCTTAGCTTTAGGGTTGGGCGCTATCACGACCGGGTTTAGGTCATGACAAATTGGTATCAAAGCCTACGTTACTAAGCCGCGCGAGTCATGAGCCGTTTTAGTAGGCTCTTGCAGATCGGTACGTAGATGTCCGTATCTATCCTCGGGAGGCAACAAAACTTTTAGAAAATACTTCACTTTCTTGGATTCATGTCGTACGGTTTGTGTTATCGTGAAACTAAATTTTTCCGTATTCTGTTCTCTCACAGATGGTGAGAACAGTGCTAACGGACGTGGTGGATGACCACCAGTGGTACTCAGAGGCCGTGGTTATGGAAGAGGTAGGGCAGCAGTGACAGCACCTGCCGACCCACCAGCTCACCAGACTCAGGGACAGAACCCAGCGCCAGTGGACTAGGTTAAGGATTAGGTCCCACCTGCAGGCACCCGTCAGCTCAGGTTCAGGCATCGGCTGAGTCTCTAGGAGACCTTAGCATAGATCCTATCAGTGTGTACTGGCTTAGCCTGGGTAGTTTCGGCTTCTACTGCAATAGCTTCTTCTCAGGCAGGGGAAGGCAATCAGACCCTTGTTGCTCGCACACTAGAGCCGGTAGTTCGGGGCTTACCGACACTTGACGCAGCTCCAGCTCAGCCAGTTCATCGGGCTGCACTAGTCGCACCAGCCCTAACTCATGTGGTCCCACCTATGCCTGATGACGAGTAGCGTGGGTTGGAGAGGTTCGGGAGACTACAGCCTCCGACATTCCGTGGTGTTGAGGGCGAGGATGCCTAGGGTTTTCTGGATAAGTTCCAGCGTATGCTTTGTACTGCAGGTATTATGGAGTCTAGCGGTGTTGCCTTCATTACATTCCAGTTCACAGGGCGGGCATTTCATTGGTAGGAGGATTTCGAGATGCGTAGGCCTATTGGAGCAGCGCCCCTCACTTGGCGGTAGTTCTCCACGGCATTTCCAGAGAAGTATGTGCCCCAGTATCATAGGGAGGAGCTGCATCGTCAGTTCGAGTGGTTGAAGCAGGAGATATGATAGTGACTCGGTACTAGTTAAGGTTTACACAGCTAGCTCAGCATGCTATGTGGATGATTCCGACAGATCGTGAGAGGATCAGGAGATTTATGGATGGCCTCAATTATCCTATTCGTATATTGATGACTAGAAAGAGGGCTATATCAGTTACTTTTGAGGAGGTGGTTGATGCGGCTCATCAAATTGAGACTGACCGCCGCTGAGAGCGTGATGAGAGGGAGGCAAAGAGGCCTCGTGGTGCGGGTAGTTACAGTAGTACTCTATCTAGGGGCCATGTTCAGCACTTTGTTCCTTCAGATTTCCTCAGTTAGGCTGTGTAGAGTCTAGTGGGGTTTCGTCAGACCATGGTCATCAGAGTCATCAGGCTTATCTGTGTCATCATGGTCAGTAGGGTCGTCAGCAGAGCCAGCTCGCACTAAGCGCCCTTCCAGATCAGAGCTCTGCTCCTGCTACTTCAGCTCAGGGTTCATCTGCAGCGAGGGGTTCTCAGCACTCTCTTTTTCCAGCTTCAGGCCATTGTTTCAAGTATGGTGAGTTGGGCCATATCAAAAGGGAGTGTCCCCATTTGCTTCGTAAGTGGTCTCAGTAGAGGGATCAGCCTTCATCTTCTACTCCTATTTCTTTAGCACCCGCTCAGTTAGCTAGAAGTGGTGGTCAGATAGCCAGGGGTCTCCCCAGGGGTGAGGATCGTACTGGCATAGTTCAGGATCATTTTTATGCTCTTCCAGATATGAGGGACGCTAGCGCATCAGATGGAGTTATCACAAGTATTATCTCAGTCTGCCACATAGATGCTTTTGTCTTATTTGATCCTGAATCTACCTATTCCTATGTATCTTCATATTTTGTGCATCATTTCGGTACGACCCGTGGTATTCTTGCCTTTCCCGTGCATATGTCTACCCCAGTGGGTGTTATAATTATTGTGGATCATGTATACCGATCCTGTCTTGTTACTATTGGGGGTCTGGAGACCCGAGTTGACTTATTATTATTGGTCATGGTGGATTATGACGTGATTCTAGGCATGGATTGGTTATCTCCTTACCATTCGATTCTGGATTGTCATGCCAAGATAGTTACATTAGCTATTCCAGGTAATCCGAGGATCGAATGGCGAGACGTGACTGATTATGTATCCGACAGGGTGATTTCCTTCCTAAAAGCTCAACAAATGATTGGAAAGGGTTGCTTATCTTATTTGGCTTTCGTTAGAGATGTTGAGGTTCAGGTTCCCAGTCTTGATTCGGTCCCTGTTGTGAGGGATTTCCCAGATGTATTTCCAGCAGACCTATCGGGCATACCGCTGGACAGGGACATCGATTTCGGTATTGACTTGGTGCCGGGCACTCAACCCATTTCTATTCCTTCCTACAGGATGGAACCAGCTGAGTTAAAAGAGTTGAAAGAATAGCTTGAGGAACTCTTAGATAAGGGGTTCATTCGCCCGAGTGTGTCACCTTGGGGTGCACCGGTATTGTTCGTAAAGAAGAAAGATGGCACAATGAGAATGTGCATAGATTACAGACAGTTGAACAAGGTGACAGTAAAGAATAAGTATCTATTACCTCGTATTGAGGACTTGTTTGATCAGCTTCAGGGAGCAAGTGTATTCTCTAAGATTTCACTTCGATTGGGTTATCACCAGTTTAAGATTCGGGACTCAAATATGGGCACTATAAATTTCTGGTGATGTCTTTTGGGTTGGCTAATGCCCCAGCCACATTCATGCACTTGATGAATAGTGTATTTCGATCGTATCTGGATTCTTTTGTGATCGTATTTATTGATGATATCCTGGTGTACTCGCGCAGCCAGGAGGAGCACGCACAGTACTTGAGGGTGGTATTATAGAGATTGAGAGAGGAAAAGCTTTATGCAAAATTTCCTAAGTGTGAGTTGTGGCTTGATACTGTGACTTTTCTGGGACATGTAGTGTCCAGCGATGGTATTCAGGTTGACCCACAAAAAGTTGAGACGGTGTAGAATTGGCCCAGATCGTACTTAGCTACAGAGATCTAGAGTTTCCTCGATTTGGCAGGCTATTACCACAGGTTTGTACATGGTTTTTCATCCATTGCTTCACCTTTGACGAAGTTGACACAGAAGAATGCTCCATTTGTGTGGTCTGATGAATGCGAGGAAAGCTTCCAGAAGCTTAAGTCGGGCATAACCACAGCTCCGGTACTTGTATTGCTATCAGCTTCAGGGTCTTATACGGTGTATTGCGATACTTCGACTGTTGCAATCGATTGTGTATTGGTGCAGGAAAGTAGAGTTATTGCATATGCTTCTCGCCAGTTAAAGCGCCATGAGAAGAACTACCCTGTTCACGACTTAGAATTAGCTGCTATTGTTCATGCCTTGAAGATTTGGAGCCATTACTTATATGGTGTATCTTGTGACGTATATACAAACCACCACAACCTTCATCACTTGTTTAAGCATAAAGATCTCAATTTGAGGCGCGGAGATGGCTTGAATTATTCAAAGACTATGATATTACTATCTTGTATAATCCGGGGAAGGCCAATGGAGTGGCTGATGCTTTGAGCCGAAAGGCGGCTAGTATGGGCAGCTTGGCGTATATTCCAATTAGGGAGAGATCACTAGTAGTTGATGTTCAAGCGTTAGCCAATCAGATGGTGAGGTTGGAATTTCAGAGCCCAGCAGGGTGTTGGCTTGTGTTGTTTCTCGGTCTTCCTTATATGATCGCATTCGTGAGCACCAGTATGATGATCCACACTTGCTTTTCCTTAAGGATAAAGTTCAGCATGATGATGCCAGAGATGTCACTATTGATAGTGATGGTGTGTTGAGGATGTAGTGCCGGATATGCGTGCCTAATGTTGATGGCCTTCGTGAGTTAATATTGGAGGAGGCCCATAGCTCGTGGTATTCTATCCATCCAGGTGCCGCAAAGATGTATTAGGATTTGAGATAGAATTATTGGTGGAGAAGGATGAAGAAGGATATTGTGAGTCATGTAGCACGGTGCCTCAACTGTCAGCAGGTCAAGTATGAGCATCAGAGGCCCCGTGGCATGTTTCAGCGTATTGATATTCCCGAGTGGAAGTGGGAAAGGATCACTATGGACTTTGTTATTGGACTCCCTCGGACAGCGAGGAAGTTTGATTCGGTTTGGGTGATTGTGGATAGGCTAACCAAGTCAGCTCACTTCATTCCTGTGTGCACTACGTACTCCTCAGAGCGGTTAGCAGAGATATTCATCCGTGAGATTGTGAGATTGCATGTATTTCCAGTTTCTATCATATCAAATAGAGGTACTCACTTTACTTTGCAATTCTGAAGGACATTTCAGCGAGAGTTGGGTTCACAGGTAAAGCTTAACACAACATTTCACCCACAGACGGATGGGCAGTCCGAGCATACAATTCCGATACTGGAGGACATGTTGCGTTCTTGCATCATTGATTTTAGAGATTCTTAGGTTGATTACTTGCCACTCGCAGAGTTTGGTTATAACAACAGCTACCAACCCAGTATTCATATGGCGCCGTATGAGGCTTTATAAGGGAGACGGTATAGATCTCTGGTTGGTTAGTTTGAGCCCTATGAGGCTAGGTTGTTGGGGACAAAGTTGGTCCAGGATTCTTTGGACAAGGTGAAGGTGATTCAGGAGAGACTTCACACAACCCAGTCATGTCAGAAGAGTTATGCGGATAGAAAGGTCCGAGATGTGTCTTATTCAGTGGGCGAGAAGGTGTTGCTGAAAGTTTCGACTATGAAAGGCATTATGAGGTTTGGAAAGAAAGGAAAGCTAAGCCGAAGGTTCATTGGACCTTTTGAGGTGCTTAGGAAGGTTGGGAGGTGGCCTATTTGCTTGCTTTGCCACCAAGCCTGTCGGGAGTTCACCCGATGTTCCACATATCTATGCTCCGGAAGTACGTTAGAGATCTGTCTCATGTATTAGACTTCAGCACGATACAGTTGGATGAAAACTTCACCTATGATATGGAGCCAGTAGCCATTTTGGGTCGACAGGTTCGTAAGTTCAGATCCAAAGACATGGCTTCTGTGAAGGTGCAGTGGAGATGTCGTCCTGTGAAGGAAGCAACTTAGGAAATCGAGCAGGAGATGCAAACAAAATATCCACACTTATTTAAGACTTCATGTATGTTTCTTAACCCGCTCACGGACGAGCGTTTATTTAAGTTGGGGAGAATGTAGCGACTTGACCCATCGTTACGGCAGTTACGACCCCATTTTCTCCATTTTATACTCTCATATGTTCATTTATATGTGTTTGGATAGTTGGATAAATCGGATAGAATCCGCTTAGAAATGAAGCTATAAACCTCTTTTTGGGAAGGTTAGTTTGGAAAAGTCAACCGGATGTTGACCAATGAGTTAGAAATATCGGAATGCATTTCATATAATTCAACTAGTTTCGGGGTATGATTTATGACTTAGGAGAGCAATCAAAATTGAATTCGGAGGTTCGGTGTAGATTTAGGCTTGAATTGGCTAAGGTTGAATTTCGGCAAATTTCGGATGGCAGGCGAGATTTTGATTCAGGGCTCGGAATGAAATTCTGAGAGTTGCAGTAGCCTTGTTAAGTGACTTTGGATATGCGTGCAAATTTTCAGATCGTTCGGAGGTGATTAGGTCGAGCTTTAGAGCAAAAGCAAGTTTCGGAAATTCTAGTGAAACATAGGCTTGAATCCATGAGAATTAGATGATTTTGATGTTTATGATGGTGTTTGTTGCGAGCAAGTTTGAATGAATTAATGTGACATATCTGTGCATTTTGTTGAGGCCCCAAGGGTCTCAGGGTAATTTCGAGTGCCCAACGGGAAGTTTTGAACTTAAATAATGCAGCAGAAAATTGCAGACAGATTTTGTTATATGCAATCGCATAGAGAGGTCTGCGATCGCATAGAAGGAACTGAAGGGCCTGAAAAATTGTTCTATGCGATCGCATAGGGCAGAGTGCGATCACATAGGTTGAGGATATTGGGAATCGCGATCGCGAGGGGTGTTAATGTGATCGCATAGAAGGGAATTGAGGAGTCCAGGAATTTACTATATGCGATCGCATAGAGGGGAGTGCGATCGCATAGGCTTAGAACATTGAACAGTGCAATCACATAAATTTAATTGCAATCGCATAGAAGGAAAAATGGGCCTGGGAAAATTTACTCTATACAATCGCAGGAGAGGCATTGCGTTCGCATAGAAGAAGGCGTCAGTGACAGAATAGTTAAGTTAAAAATCAGATGTGAACCCTTACACAATTCCACCATTTTACTCCACCAAGAGAGGGTTTTGAGTGATTTGAAGAGAGTTTTCAACGGGTATCACTTGGAGGTAAGTTTCTTGACTCAAAAACATGATTATATGCTGGAATCAACACCAAACTTCATGAAATTGGGTAGAATTTTTGAAGAACTAGGGCTTAGATTATGAAAATGAACTTTTGGATTTTGAAAGGTCATTCGAACTCCAATTTCGATAAATTTTATATGCACGAACTCGTGGAGAGACGAGGAATCCGTTGGTATGATTTTCGGAATTTTTTGAGAAGTGGGCCCAGGACTTGAGTTTTACCAACTTCATGAATTGTTATGCTTTTCGAGTAATTTTGATTGGGTTATATTTTTTTGACCCATATTTATGTATTCATTGTGAATTTTGTTAGATTCGACGCACGAGGCAGAAAATTTAAAGGGAAAAGGCATCGCGGACGAGTCCACGGCCGGTTAGAGGTGAGTAGTTGGTGTATATGATAGCTTGAGGGTTTGAAACCCCGGATGCTATTTAGGGCATGACTCGCATCACATGGAAGGTGCAGGATTGGTTATGACTGGGGATTGTGACTTGGTCCATCCCGAACAAGAATAATATTATATTGGCGATTGAAACGCACACTGTGTTAAGTATATGTGTGGGCTGTAAGCCATGTTTGGGGTCTTGTGCCGACCTGTAGTATCCTTAGGGGATAGATATCTATGTGATAGAATGATTTTATAAAATCATTGATCTCAGTCCTGGATTGAAATCACTAATATGAAATTCTAAGTCACTTGTTCTTGAAAAATTAAATAAAATTAAAGTATTTTTCATTATTAATTAACTGGAACCTGGAAATAAATAAATTAAACGGTTTTGTGACTCATATACATGTTGTGGACTGAGTATGGATCGGGCTGCACGCCGCAACGGATGATATGAATATTGTTCTTGGGCTGAAGGAGCCCCTTCAGAGTCTGTACACACCCCCGTTCAGTGTCGTCGATGTTAAACGGATCAGGCTACACACCGTAGCGGTCATGTCAATTGCATTGCATTCCTGATTGTAAATTACTTGTTTTATTTGTGGTTGCTGATGTTGTTAGTTCGTGGTAGGTATCGGACTTTTAGTTTTAGCTTTACTCTGTGGTATTCTGTGAATTTCCTGCTTTCAGCTATTCTATATACTTTTTACTCACTGAGTACTTAGTACTCACCCCTACTCCCCGCACCTTTGTGTGCAGATTCAAGTAGGCATGAGGGTTATATGAGCAGTCCAGTTTATTTCGGAGTGCTCGAGTTGCTGAGGTAGCTGTTGTTGTTCCCAGTACCTAGCTTCTCTCTTTATTCCAGATTATTATCTATATACTTTCAGACTTGAGCATTTTGTTCAATTATTCTTACTATCATTTAGTTTTTGCTTAGAGGCTCTAGACTCGTGACCCCAGATCTTTTGGGAGTGTAATTTCGGTGTTCGCACTTCTCAGTTTTTTATTCTACTATTATTATTGGAGTATTATTATTAACTCTCATATTCTTCTTGAATTT
>JASVEL010003690.1:0-20199 GCA_032618575.1 Nicotiana noctiflora | reverse complement strand
AGTGTCAGAGTTCTAATAAGGCACGAGTGGTTCTGTTCAATAAGACAGTTGAATTACAGCTGAATAAGGATGACCGACGCCCGAGAATTGTTTACGGTGTTCAAGATTTTACTTGTAACAGTCAGGTGTCTCAAAATTGTGCATGTGGCTAAAGATGGTGGTTTCGTTAGAAGAGATCGGTACTTGTGTTATATTATGTGAATGATGGGATTCTATGTAATCCGTATTGGAAGGTAATGATAACGAATTCAAATCGCAAGAGGTTCTTCAAAATAAAGTATTGTAGGATGTGATCCTTCTGGAAATATTGAGAGAGTATTCAGTGGCCTATATGTCTCAGACCGTGTGGTCTTATGTACGAATCTCATGTGGAATGAGTTCATGTGTTATGGTGCTACAGTAGTGGCTAATATTAAATCAAAGATGAATCAGAAAGGAAACTGGGTAAATGGAACAACTTGTTAATAAACCGAAGCGGTATGATAAAGAATACGACTAATTCCTGGTATGTGGTTGAAGTAATGAGTCTTGCAGATATTGTGCAATAAAGCTTTTGAGTGTTGGCAGTCGTGTAACCCGATATGGGTATAATATTGGTATAAGGACTCAGTCCTGGCAGTTTAACTTATGCAATGTGATTGGGAGAAAGAGTTTATGATGTGTTTTAATGTGGTTTGAAAAATGAGTGTATTTCCCGTTGGTATGCAAAGCTTGGAATGTGTAATGAGTTTTCTCTATATGAGATCATAAAAGTCCTGGACTAGTTGAGTGCGTCGATGTTTGCGGCGTAGGAAAAGGATAAGAATTTCCATGTTATCTTAGTATGGTATACGCGATGTGTTATGGAAAGTTGATAATGGTATATTCTAGGTTTTGAGATCAGTTCATAATATATGGGAAGTCAATAAAATTATTGAGCAGCGCGGACAGTTGCAGGTGAATTAAGAATCGATCTTTCTGATAATTTAAGAAAATGATACTGTTATTCTATTAACTTGGCAGGGAATATGATCCAAAAAGGACAAGGTAATGTAAAATGATGATATCCAGTTGTATGGTGGTATTCTCTTGTTGGATCGACTATAATAACTGAATCGTTGATGGCATAGTGAAATTTCCGAATGGCCGTCGTGGTATGAATGGACGCTTGATGTGCGTTATGTATTCGTACGGTGGAGTGTGGAACCAGGTATAGTGATTCATGTGTTATATATGTGTTGGAGACTAGAAGTCCTCGTAATCCGCCTATGTAGTGGTTGTATATCGCGTGTATCGACACCGTTTTGTGATTATTGGAAATCGGAAGCCCTAGTGGCTCTCTCTTAGCTTGATATGATGAATTTGGGTTATGATACCTTATTTCAGACTGGTTGACATAAGGCAGGTCGTCTAGACAAATGTGATATGGATGATGTCGGGAAATGACACAAATTGCGTAGCAGAGAGCATCAGAGTATGCTCCAACAGAGTTGTTGTACACAGGACCAGCGGACGGCTGGTAGGCATTGCTTTGTCAGTTGGACCTTAGTGGCGGATGTTAGTGTAGAAGTATCTACCATTGATTAGTTCTGGTATTGAGGAACTTTGTCGGATGCGTTTCTTATGGCCAAACTTGAGGCTATATATGTTTATTATGATGAGCAACTTGACTCGACGCGTGTTTATTTGATGAGGGTTACTTGGATCGGGTGGCACGCCGCCAGAGGTATGGTATCTAGATCGGGTGGCACGCCGCCACGGGTATGTCATTGGAGCGGGTTGCACGCCGCAACAGAATATTGTGAAAATATAGTTAGTTATATGCTATCTGGTATACAATACTTCCTCGCTTCTGAGGAAAAGACCGTTTTGAGTATCGCTTGGCGAATGGCACATCGGTTGTGTCCTTTCAGGATTTAATAGCATAGGTTAATGATTTCACCGTGGGTGAGGTTGATTGCTTCGGTTCAAGACCTAGATCTGTGCGTGGCTAACCGTTTTGAGCTTAGTGGCTTGAGGTGCTTCATGAGTAATAATGTTGGGGTAGAATCACGAATCGCGACAAGGCTACGTGATGTTATGACCTCTCGAGGAGGATTCAGGTACTCTATTTCTATAATGTGAGACGCGATCTTAGTTCTATGTTATGATGGCACAGAGGAATTGAATTGCAGCTCTATTTCCTGGAGACAGTTGTCATGAATTGAGCTGTCATGATTCGAGTGTGTGCATACATTTCTATTGGAGCCTATGTTGTGCTCGTCGTGGCTTAGGCCGGTGTTGAGGTGTCTTATCACCAGTGTGGTGTGTTATAATCGAAATGACCGTTGGAGTCATTAATGAATACGAGCATATTAGATCTTAGCTTGTTAGAAAGGTAAAAATCAAGGTTTGGCTCCGAAACCTATTGTAGTATCAGTTTTAAGAGGGAAATAGATTCACGAATGGTTAACCTGAGAGATGGGTTCAGTATATCGCGTGCTTCAGCTACCGTGGGCAGGATATGGAGGTGTTGGAATAAGACTCTACCTAATGAAAGAGGTTTTCAGCTAGTATTTGGTTATTGTGGCCGGTTGTTGTGATTAGAGACTATCGTCTCGAGTTATTTGGGTTGCCGATACAGGCATATGATCTCACCCGGAGTAGTGAATATGGGTTATTGTAGTGGATTCGAGTGTATCCCGAGTATAGGCATGGGATTTGCATTTGGCATATGATTTCAGAAAGTGCAATGTGATTTATGGTTCAGATGGTCTGTGAAATTCTGACTATATGATGTTTTCGGACTTATGTGAGATAGGGTGACGTATGATCGCCCGGATATATACTTGGTAAGGTCATTCGGCTAGTGGGTTGCTTCCAGTACAACTCTGAGTCTGCTCGAGGACGAGCATTTGTTTAAGTTGGGGAGAATGTAACGACCCGGCCCGTCGTTACGGAAATTTCCACCCCGTTACCTTGCATTAACATATCTTATGCTTCTATATCGGTGTTAGAACCTATCGGGTGAGTTAGGAGTGAATTGAATTAAAAATGAAGCAAATAGCATGTTTGAAGGAAGTTTGAATATGGAAAGTCAACCTAGAGTTGACTATCGAGTTAGAGTGCTCGAAATTGGATTCTGATGATTCGACTAGTTTCGAGGGATCATTTATGACTTAGGAGAGCAATCGGAATTGAATTTGGAGATCCGGTGTAGAAATAGGCTTGAATTGGCTAAGGTTGAATTTTGGCGAAATCCGATCGATTGGTGAGATTTTGATCCGGGAGTCGGAATGGAATTCCGACAGTTGCAGTAGTTCTGTTAGGTGATTTTGGATATGCCTGCAAATTTTCAGGTCATTCGGACATCGTTTGGTCGGGTTTTTGATCGAATATGAATTTTTGAAGTTAAAGTTAAACTTAAGCTTAAATTTGTTGAAAACGGACGATTTTGATGTTAACGATAGAGTTTTGATGATTGGAACAAGTTCGAATAAGGTTATAGGGCGTGTTGGTTCTTTTGGTTGAGGTCCCGGGGGGCTCGGGTGAGTTTCGGGGTGGTTTCGGACCATTTCTAGGCCATTTTTAACTGCTGGTTTATGTCTGTAGAAGTGTTCTACGCGATCGCGGACAATGGGACGCGATCGCGGTGAGTAAAATGTGCGAAAAGTATTAATGAATCGCGATCACGTGAAATGCTCCGCGATCGCGAAGAAGGAAAACTTCTGTGCATTGATCCTACTTCGGAAGCTCATATCTTTTTATCTACAAGGAAGTTTAAGGTGATTCAAAAATGAAAGTTGTAGCTCATCGTGTCTAGTTTTCAGAAAGATAAAGAAATAGTAATTTGGACATCTATGTAAATAGTTACGGACGTTACACTATAGGGTGTCCGAGAAGGATCTCTAATACACATGTATAAATTGGGAAACTTATATCTAGAAATGTATACGGATTCAGGAAATTTAACATCAAATGAAAGTTATAGCTCTATGTGTCTAGTTTCCAGAACATCAAACCATTCATCATTCGGAGTTGTGTGCAAAAAGTTATGGCCATTATACTGAAGCCTGTCCGGAGGAACCGGAGTTTGTTCACCGCGATCGCAAAGCCTTTCCCGCGATCGCGAAGGGTAAATTTTGGGCCAAATTTTGTTCTCCGCGATCGCAGAGCCATTCCCGCGATCGCGATGAGTAATATGCCTGGGCAGAATGTTTTTAAAACATTCCAGTCGCGAAATCAACCCATTTTTCCACCATTTTTGGTCATTCTTGAGAGCTTTTGGACGAGAATTGAAGGGATTTCGACGGGGAATCATTGGAGGTAAGTTTTATGAGTTAAATACATGATTTTATCAAAGAATCTTCCATTAATTCTCTGAATTTGGGTAAGAAATCAAGAAAATTAGGGCTTTGAGCAAAAATCTTAAAATGGGGATTTGAAGGACCAATTGTGGTCCGAATTGGGAGTTCTTGGTATGTACGGACTCGTGGAGAGACGAGGATTCCGAAAATGTGAGTTTCATAATTTTTCGAGATGTGGGCCCGGGGCTCGGGTTTTTGCAAATTTCGTGATTTTTGATATTTTTCGAGTTCTTTCGATTGGGTTATGTTCCATTAGCCTATTTTGATATATTTGTGCCGATTTGTGCTAGTTTTGACGTGCGTGGATGCCGGTTCGAGGAGCTAAGGCGTCGCGGGCATGAGCTTTCGTCGGTTCGAGGTGAGGTGAGTAATAGATGTGGGTGATGACCAGCGGGTTCGAAACCCCAGTATACCACTTTGTGACGCTGTATAGCGGCGAGACACGCACACTCTCGAGAGTGCGGGGTCGATCATGAACTGGAGACTATATATTAGTCCGACCTGTTGATACTGTATAATGGCCACTCTTGAGCCGAGGAACCCCCTTCTTGGGCGGTTGAGTATACATGTGGGCCGTGAGCCACTTATTGGATCCCGCGAGGATCGTTATCATTGTCTTATCATATAGACATGCTAGTTTACTACTAGTCCGCAGCCATTTTTGTTATTATGCTAATTCCAATCTCTGGAACTTGATATTACTGTTTTCCAACCGAAAAATGATAAAAGAGTTTTCAAAAAACTACTTTTGAGCCTCGCGAGGCCGTATCCGCATATTAGCCGACTAGTAGTGGATCGGCCGCGCGCTGCACGCCGAGATATATGTTGGATCGGACCGCACGCCGCAGAAATCTCTATGAGACGTGCTTGGGCTGTAGGAGCCCCTCCGGAGTCCGAACCCCCACAGCGAGCACCGGTACCCAAAATTGGAGTCGGGCTACACGCCGTAGCGGTCATATCATGCATCGCATTGCATTTAGCTACATCTGCTAGCCGTTATGCTATTTATCGGTATTTGTCGGTACAGTACAATGAATATTGATTCTGTGACGGGTAGCCGATTATAGCTTTACATAGTGCTTTATCGCGGATTTCTTATCCGCGCCGTCTTACCCTTGTTTATTACCACCGAGTCCGGCAAGACTCATTTTACTCCCCGCACCTTGTGCGCAGATCCAGGTACCTCTCAACAGAGATCCAGTAGTAGCTGTGCGAGGCGACATCCGTGGGATATACGAGGTAGCCGCAGAGTCCGCAGGACCCGATATTCCTTCCTACCGTCTTTTGATTTTGTATTGACATTTCTTTCCGCACTTGGTATTTTTGTAAACCTTTATACACTTACGTTCGTTAGAGGCTCATGACTCTTGACCCTTCGGTCTATGGGAGTTAGTATATTTTGGGACTTGGTCTCCCCGTTGTTGGTATAAATATTACTATTGTTTCATATATTTTGAAATGCTTAAACGGGTTAAAGAGAGCTTCTAGCTCCGTTGTTGATATTGATTGGTCAGGCTGGCTTAGCAATGTGCTGGGCGCCATCACGACCGGATTTGGGGTTGTGACAGGGGATCTCCCGGGATACCATCTCGCAGTCCCAAATTTAAAACACACAATAATAGCTCATGGATATTAGAATAAATGTTAAACTCATTACAAGCAAACTTAAATTCTAGCCTAACATGCTTCACAAAATACAAATAAGGCAGTTTAAGCAAATAGGAAAGTAGGTTCACTAAACATGCTCTCTAAACTAACACACGCTACGGTTGAAATTAAAGTAAGGTAAGAAAAGAAACTTGTTTAAACACTTCAAGTAAAATCGGATTTTCAACAATTAGCTCAAATACACACTCGTCACTTTACGTACAAGGCATTCAATTACCAAATATCATATCCTAATGGGAAAGGTCCCTCGCACAAGGTTAGACAAACCACTTACATCGAACTGTCTCAAAAATCAACTAGAAACCATGCCTTTGCCATGAGTATCCAACTCCAAATGACCCAAATTTATTCAATTCAATTACATATCAAAAATAACATCTCAAGCAACTGATTCTACTATTTTATGCAAAGTTAAGGCGCAAAATTACCTAAAATGACCAAAATGCCCCTTAGTCTAATGTCTTAGAATTGGATAAATTTTATATTTTCATAACCCTCATACTCTCACAAATTCAACCATACAAAATCTCTCAAATTGGAGGTCAAAAAACCACTCAAAACTCAATAATTTGGTCTATGAAAGTTTACCCATTTTTCATTCAAAAATCAAAAATTAAGGAGGAATTCGTGATTAGATTAGTGTTTTTTAACCATAAGAGAGTAGAGAATCGTTACCCAATTGTTGTCCTCGAAAATCACTTGAAATCTCTCCAAAATTCGAGCTCCCAACCTTGTGTTTTGAAAAAAATGGAAAACCCACAGTTTTGAAATGTTTATAACTGTCCATGCCCTTTATGCATTGCGAATGTGGAATTAAGGTCGCGATCGTGGAGAAAAAAAATTGAAGCTGCCAAAAAATGCCCTTTGCGACCGCGAGAATCAAAATGTGAATGCGAAAACCCAGGCTTACTAAGATATGCGAACACGACAAGGGTAATGTGAATGCGTTGAGTAAAAATAGGCTCAGCCATCAGAACCAAATAAAGCTAAGTGAATAGATTATTGAAATTTACCTCGTTTTTCTTTTGATCAAGAGCTGGATGAAATAAATGAATCACAAAAGCATTTTCGTCATTCGTTACTTCTACAGCAGACACAAGATTAGCTAAAGCGTCTACCTCGGCATTTTCCTCTATTGGTATCTACACGACTTTTCAAATTTGAAATTGCTTGACAAAATCCCGCGCCTTTTCCATTGATGCATCCTTGCCTCTATGGTTGTATAAGTCCCCAATATTTGGCTAACTATGAGCTGTAAATCGTTTTAGATTACGAGATGTCCTATACCAAGCTCTCATGACAGTTCTAAACCTGCAATTACAGCTTCATATTCTGCCTCATTGTTAGTTATAAGGTGACATTTTATGGCTGGTCGTATGCTTTCTTTTGTGGGTGGTATCAAAATAATAACTAAAACTGGCTCTTTCACATTCGATGAATCATTAGTAAATAAGGTCCAAGTTCCTGGATTAGACCTGCTAAATGCCTGCAGTTCTTTTTCTGCTTCTAGTTGTATCCCTTGACTAAAATCTGCTAAAACCTGTTACTTTATTGCAAATCTAGGTTGGTACGTAATGTTATATTCACTTAGTTCTATAGCCTGCTTGGCTAATATACCTGATAACTTTTATTAATGCAATATATTACGCAACGGTATGCGGGTACTACAAAGATGGGATGATATTGAAAATAAGGTATTAACTTCATACATGCCATAATTAACGCAAGTGCAAGTTTTTCAAGATAAGGATACTCAGTCTTAGCATCTAATAATGACTTCATAACATAACAAATCGGAAGTTGATTACCTTAGTCTTCTCGAACTAACACAGCATTTATTGCTACTTCTGAAACAGCAAGGTAGATGAGTAGTTTCTCCCCATCTTTTGGTTTTGCAAGCAACGGTGGATTTGACAAGTATAATTTAAAATTTTTAAGCGCCTCTTGACATTCCTCAGACCATTCAAAATGATCCTACTTTTTTAGGGCTAAAAAGAACCCGAAGCCCTTTCTGATGATTTGGAAATAAATCTTCCCAAAGCAGTTATTCTTTCTGTCAGTCTTTGTACTCTTTTTTTACTTGTCAGTATATTAGGAATATCCTCAATATCTTTAATTTGTGTGGGATTTACTTTATTGCCACAGTTAGAAATAAGAAATCCCAAGAACTTACTTGACGAAACTCCGAATGCACATTTCTTAGGGATTAATTTCATGTTTAATTTACGAAGAATCTGAAATATATCATACAAGTGTTGGATATGATCCCCTGCTTGTTGCGACTTGACCATCATATCATCAATAGAGACCTCCATGGTTTTTCGTAGATGATCTTGAAATATTTTGGTTACCAACCTTTGATATGTGGCTCCAACATTCTTGACACCAAATGGCATTAGTTTGTAATAGTAAGTCCCCATGTTTGTTATAAATAAAGTTTTTTACTCATCTATAGGATCCATTTTTATCTGATTATACCCCGAATATGCATCTAAAAAACTTTACAATTCATATGTTGCAGTAGTATCAATTAGTTGATCTATATGTGGTAATGAAAAAGAATGTTTAGGACAAGCTTTATTTAGGTCAGTATAATCCACACAAACTCGTCACTTACCATTCTATTTAGATATTACTATAGTATTATCTAACAAATTTGGATATTTTACCTCCTGGATGGACCCAATTTATAAACGTTTTTGCACCTCATCTTGAATCGCCTGATTTTTGAAACATCCTTGCTTTCTATTCTTTTGTTTGACAGGTGAGTATGATGGATCTTTATTTAATATATGGGTCATCACTTTCGGAGGTATTCTTGTCATGTAAGAATTGGACCAGGAAAAATAATCCACGTTAGTCTTTAAAAATTCAATCAACCTACCTTTTATTTCTTTGCTTAGGTTGGCTCCAATGTAAACTTCAGGCCAGGGTGCAAATAGTATTATAGCTTCTAATTCCTCAATCATTGTTTTGATGTGTTCATATTCTTCTGGCTCTTGGATGGTATCAATCCTCGAGTCTACATCTGTTCGCTTATGCTTAGTTGAGGCTTGTATTGCAATATCCTCAACTGGATTATGTCATTGTTATTTCTCTTTGCTTTTTGCGTCAAATCTGCTAAGGAATTAATGGTCTTAGATGTTTGTTGGTCGCCACAGATTTCCCATATTCCCCATTCTGAAGGGAATTTAATAACTTGATGCAAAGTCGATGGAACGGCTCTCATTTCATTAATCCATGGTCTACCAAGAATCATGTTATAAGCCATATCCATTTCTGCCACTTGAAATTTGGTGTCTTTGACTACTCCTTCAGGGAATGTGGTGAATGTTATCTCGCCTTTTGCTAAGGCGGTTGAGTTATCAAAATCGGACAATATATGAGCCTTAGGTATCAACTTATCATCAGCATACATCTCATTTACCACTCTTAACAAAATGAAATTTTAGAGAACTACGTGGATCAATCAAAACGCATTTCACATAAGTGTCATGTACAAGTAAAGATATTACTAGTGCATGTGGGGTTAGCATGCTATCCACATCTGCATCATTGAATATAATATTATATTCTTCCAAAATATGCCTAACTCACTTCCCTTGTGTAACCATTATTTTTGACACATTCCTCATTGTTGTTACGCTATAGATCTTCTCCTCCACTTATGATATTAACCGTCCATTTTGGTGAAGGGGGTTTTGGAGTGTAACAACCCGACCCATCATTACGGGAGTTACCGCCCCATTTTCTCCATTTTATACTCTCATATGTTCATTTATATGTGTTTGGAGAGTTGGAAGTAAATTGGATAGAATCCGGTTAGAAATGAGGCAATAAACCTCTTTTTGGGAAGGTTAGTTTGGAAAAGTCAACCGGATGTTGACCGACTAATTAGAAAGCTCGAAATGGATTTTTGATGATTCGACTAGTTTCGGGGGATGACTTATGACTTAGGAGTGCAATCGGAATTGATTTCGGAGGTCCGGTGTGGATTTAGGCTTGAATTGGCTAAGGTTGAATTTTGGTGAATTTCGGACAGTAGGAGAGATGTTGATTCAGTGCTCAGAATGGAATTCCGAGAGTTGCAGTAGCTCCATTAGGTGATTTTGGATATGTGTTCGAAATTTCAGATCATTCGGAAGTTATTAGGTCGGGTTTTAGAGCAAATGCAAGTTTCGGAAGTTTTAGTGAAACTTAGGCTTAAATCCATGAGAATTAGATGATTTTGATGTTTATGATGGTATTTCTATATTACGAGAAAGTTTGAATGAAGAAATGTGACATATATGTGCATTTGGTTGAGGCCCTGAGGGTCTCGGGGTGATTTTGGGTGCCCAATGGGAAGTTTTGAACTTAAATAATGCAGCAAAAAATTGCAGACAGAGTTTGTTCTATGCAATCGCATAGAGAGTTCTGCGATCACATAGAAGGAACTGAAGGGGATGAAAAATTGTTCTATGCGATCACATAGGGGAGAGTGCGATCGCATAGTTTGAGGATATTGGGCAATGCAATCACAAGAGGTGTTAATGCGATCGCATAGAAGGGAATTGAGGAGCCCGGGAATTAGCTCTATGCGATCGCATAAAGGGGGAGTGCGATCGCATAGAAGGGAATTGAGAAGCCCAGGAATTTGCTCTATGCGATCGCATAAAGGGGAGTGCGATCGCATACAGTGAATTGCGATAGCATAGAAGGAAAAATGGGCCTGGAAAAATTTACTCTATGCCATCGCAGGAGAGGCATTGCGATCGCATAGAAGAAGGCATCAGTGACATAATAGTTAAGTTAAAAATCAGAAGCGAACCCTTACACAATTCCACCATTTTTACTCCGCCAAAAGAGGGTTTTGAGTGATTTGAAGAGAGTTTTCAAGGGGTATCGCTTGGAGGTAAGTTTCTTGACTCAAAATCGTGATTTTATACTAGAATCAACACCAAAATTCATAAGGGTAGAATTTGTGAAGAACTAGGGATTAGATTATAAAAATGAATTTTTGGGTTTTGAAAGGTCATTCAAACTTCGATTTTGATAAAATTTATAGGCACGTACTCGTGGCGAGATAAGAAATCCATTGGTATAATTTTCAGAATTTTTCGAGAAGTGGGACCGGGGCTCAAGTTTTGCCAACTTCGTGAATTGTTATGCTTCTCAAGTCATTTTGATTGGGTTATCTTTCTTTGACCCATATTTACGTATTCGCTGTGGTTTTGACTATATTCGACGCACAAGGCGGCAAATTCAAAGGGAAAAGGCATCGCGGACGAGTCCATGGCCGGTTAGACATGAGTAGTTGGTGTATATGATAGTCTGAGTGTTTGAAAACCCGATTTATCACATTGTGACGCTATTTAGGGTGTGACTCACATCCCATGGCAGGTGCGGGACTGGTTATAACTGGTATTGTGACTTGGTCCATCCCGAACAAGAATAATATTATATTGGTGATTGAAACGTACACTATGTTAAGTATATATATGGGCTATAAGCCATGTTTGGGGCCTTGTGCCAACCTGTAATATCCTTAGGGGATAGATATCTATGTGATAGCATGATTTGTAAAATCATTGATCTCAATCCTGGTTTGGAATCACTAATATGAAATGCTAAGTCGCTTGTTCTTGGAAAATTAAATAGAATTAAAGTATTTTTATAATTAATTAACTGGAACCTGGAAATAAATAATTTGAATGGTTGTGTGACTCATATGCATGTAGTGGACTGAGTATGGATCGGGCTGCATGCCGCAGCGAATGCTATCAATATTGCGCTTGGGCTGAAGGAGCCCCTCTAGAGTCTGTACACACCCCCAGTGAGCATCGTCAATGCTAAATGGATCGGGCTACATGTCGTAGCGGTCATTTGCATTGCATTGCATTCCTGTTTGTAAATTACTTTTGTTATTTGTGGTTGCTGATGTTGTTAGTTCTTGGTAGGTATCGGACTGTTAGTTTTAGCTTTTCTCTGTGGTATTATGTGGATTTCCTTCTTTCATCCATTCTATATACTTTTTACTCACTGAGTACTTAGTACTCACCCCTACTCCCTGCACATATGTGTGCGAATTCAGGTACGTATGAGGGTTAGACGAGCAGTCCAGTTTATTTCAAAGTACTTGAGTTGCTGAGGTTGCTGTTGGCATTCGCAGGACCTAGCTTCTCTCTTTATTATAGATTATTATCTATATACTTTCAAACATGAGAATTTTGTACAGTTATTCTTACTATCATTTAGTTTTAGCTTAGAGGCTCGAGACTCTTGACCCCAGATATTTTTGGAGTGTTATTTCGATGTTCGCACTTCTCAGTATTTTATTCTACTATTATTATTGGAGTATTATTATTAACTCTCATATTCTTCTTGAATTTGTCCTTTTGGGACTTGTTAAATGTGAAAATATTTGGTTGGTCTGGCTTGCTTAGCTTTAGGGTTGGGCGCTATCACGACCGGGTTTAGGTCATGACAAATTGGTATCAAAGCCTACGTTACTAAGCCGCGCGAGTCATGAGCCGTTTTAGTAGGCTCTTGCAGATCGGTACGTAGATGTCCGTATCTATCCTCGGGAGGCAACAAAACTTTTAGAAAATACTTCACTTTCTTGGATTCATGTCGTACGGTTTGTGTTATCGTGAAACTAAATTTTTCCGTATTCTGTTCTCTCACAGATGGTGAGAACAGTGCTAACGGACGTGGTGGATGACCACCAGTGGTACTCAGAGGCCGTGGTTATGGAAGAGGTAGGGCAGCAGTGACAGCACCTGCCGACCCACCAGCTCACCAGACTCAGGGACAGAACCCAGCGCCAGTGGACTAGGTTAAGGATTAGGTCCCACCTGCAGGCACCCGTCAGCTCAGGTTCAGGCATCGGCTGAGCCTATTGAGATACCGAGTCTTCACGAGACCTTAGCACAGATCCTATCAGTGTGTACTAGCTTAGCCCAGTGTGGTTTCAACCTCTACCATATCAGCTGCTTCTCAGGCAGGGGGAGGCAATCAGACCCACATTGATCGCACGCCTGAGCAGGTAGTGCATGGATTGCAGTTACCCAGTTGCACCAGTTAAGGACTTTATGGTTCCAGCTATGCCACATAATGAGAAACATCGTATTAAGAGGTTCAGTAGGCCCCAGCCTCCTTTTTTGGTGGTTCTCAGGGCGAGGATGCCTAGGGTTTTCCCGATAAGTGTCAGCATATGCTTCACATGACACGCGTTTATGGAGTCTAGCGGTGTTGCCTTCATTACATTCCAGTTCACAGGGCGGGCATTTCATTGGTAGGAGGATTTCGAGATGCGTAGGCCTATTGGAGCAGCGCCCCTCACTTGGCGGTAGTTCTCCACGGCATTTCCAGAGAAGTATGTGCCCCAGTATCATAGGGAGGAGCTGCATCGTCAGTTCGAGTGGTTGAAGCAGGAGATATGATAGTGACTCGGTACTAGTTAAGGTTTACACAGCTAGCTCAGCATGCTATGTGGATGATTCCGACAGATCGTGAGAGGATCAGGAGATTTATGGATGGCCTCAATTATCCTATTCGTATATTGATGACTAGAAAGAGGGCTATATCAGTTACTTTTGAGGAGGTGGTTGATGCGGCTCATCAAATTGAGACTGACCGCCGCTGAGAGCGTGATGAGAGGGAGGCAAAGAGGCCTCGTGGTGCGGGTAGTTACAGTAGTACTCTATCTAGGGGCCATGTTCAGCACTTTGTTCCTTCAGATTTCCTCAGTTAGGCTGTGTAGAGTCTAGTGGGGTTTCGTCAGACCATGGTCATCAGAGTCATCAGGCTTATCTGTGTCATCATGGTCAGTAGGGTCGTCAGCAGAGCCAGCTCGCACTAAGCGCCCTTCCAGATCAGAGCTCTGCTCCTGCTACTTCAGCTCAGGGTTCATCTGCAGCGAGGGGTTCTCAGCACTCTCTTTTTCCAGCTTCAGGCCATTGTTTCAAGTATGGTGAGTTGGGCCATATCAAAAGGGAGTGTCCCCATTTGCTTCGTAAGTGGTCTCAGTAGAGGGATCAGCCTTCATCTTCTACTCCTATTTCTTTAGCACCCGCTCAGTTAGCTAGAAGTGGTGGTCAGATAGCCAGGGGTCTCCCCAGGGGTGAGGATCGTACTGGCATAGTTCAGGATCATTTTTATGCTCTTCCAGATATGAGGGACGCTAGCGCATCAGATGGAGTTATCACAAGTATTATCTCAGTCTGCCACATAGATGCTTTTGTCTTATTTGATCCTGAATCTACCTATTCCTATGTATCTTCATATTTTGTGCATCATTTCGGTACGACCCGTGGTATTCTTGCCTTTCCCGTGCATATGTCTACCCCAGTGGGTGTTATAATTATTGTGGATCATGTATACCGATCCTGTCTTGTTACTATTGGGGGTCTGGAGACCCGAGTTGACTTATTATTATTGGTCATGGTGGATTATGACGTGATTCTAGGCATGGATTGGTTATCTCCTTACCATTCGATTCTGGATTGTCATGCCAAGATAGTTACATTAGCTATTCCAGGTAATCCGAGGATCGAATGGCGAGACGTGACTGATTATGTATCCGACAGGGTGATTTCCTTCCTAAAAGCTCAACAAATGATTGGAAAGGGTTGCTTATCTTATTTGGCTTTCGTTAGAGATGTTGAGGTTCAGGTTCCCAGTCTTGATTCGGTCCCTGTTGTGAGGGATTTCCCAGATGTATTTCCAGCAGACCTATCGGGCATACCGCTGGACAGGGACATCGATTTCGGTATTGACTTGGTGCCGGGCACTCAACCCATTTCTATTCCTTCCTACAGGATGGAACCAGCTGAGTTAAAAGAGTTGAAAGAATAGCTTGAGGAACTCTTAGATAAGGGGTTCATTCGCCCGAGTGTGTCACCTTGGGGTGCACCGGTATTGTTCGTAAAGAAGAAAGATGGCACAATGAGAATGTGCATAGATTACAGACAGTTGAACAAGGTAACTTCAGGGAGCAAGTGCATTCTCTAAGATTGACCTTCGATCGGGTTATCACCAGTTGAAGATTAGGGATTCAGACATTATGAAGACAAGTTTCAGAATGAGATATGGGCACTATGAATTTCTGGTGATGTCTTTTGGGCTGACTAATGCCCCAACCGCATTCATGCACTTGATGAACAGTGTATTTCGGCCGTATCTGGATTCTTTTGAAATTGTATTTATTGATGATATCCTGGTGTACTCGCGAAGCCAGGAGGAGCACGCACAACACTTGAGGGTGGTATTGCAAAGGTTGAGAGAGGAAAAACTTTATGCAAAATTTTCTAAGTGTGAGTTGTGGCTTGATACTGTGACTTTTCTGGGACATGTAGTGTCCAGCGATGGTATTCAGGTTGACCCACAAAAAGTTGAGACGGTGTAGAATTGGCCCAGATCGTACTTAGCTACAGAGATCTAGAGTTTCCTCGATTTGGCAGGCTATTACCACAGGTTTGTACATGGTTTTTCATCCATTGCTTCACCTTTGACGAAGTTGACACAGAAGAATGCTCCATTTGTGTGGTCTGATGAATGCGAGGAAAGCTTCCAGAAGCTTAAGTCGGGCATAACCACAGCTCCGGTACTTGTATTGCTATCAGCTTCAGGGTCTTATACGGTGTATTGCGATACTTCGACTGTTGCAATCGATTGTGTATTGGTGCAGGAAAGTAGAGTTATTGCATATGCTTCTCGCCAGTTAAAGCGCCATGAGAAGAACTACCCTGTTCACGACTTAGAATTAGCTGCTATTGTTCATGCCTTGAAGATTTGGAGCCATTACTTATATGGTGTATCTTGTGACGTATATACAAACCACCACAACCTTCATCACTTGTTTAAGCATAAAGATCTCAATTTGAGGCGCGGAGATGGCTTGAATTATTCAAAGACTATGATATTACTATCTTGTATAATCCGGGGAAGGCCAATGGAGTGGCTGATGCTTTGAGCCGAAAGGCGGCTAGTATGGGCAGCTTGGCGTATATTCCAATTAGGGAGAGATCACTAGTAGTTGATGTTCAAGCGTTAGCCAATCAGATGGTGAGGTTGGAATTTCAGAGCCCAGCAGGGTGTTGGCTTGTGTTGTTTCTCGGTCTTCCTTATATGATCGCATTCGTGAGCACCAGTATGATGATCCACACTTGCTTTTCCTTAAGGATAAAGTTCAGCATGATGATGCCAGAGATGTCACTATTGATAGTGATGGTGTGTTGAGGATGTAGTGCCGGATATGCGTGCCTAATGTTGATGGCCTTCGTGAGTTAATATTGGAGGAGGCCCATAGCTCGTGGTATTCTATCCATCCAGGTGCCGCAAAGATGTATTAGGATTTGAGATAGAATTATTGGTGGAGAAGGATGAAGAAGGATATTGTGAGTCATGTAGCACGGTGCCTCAACTGTCAGCAGGTCAAGTATGAGCATCAGAGGCCCGATGGCAAGTTTCAGCATATGGATATTCCCGAGTGGAAGTGGGAAAGGATCACTATAGACATTGTCAGTGGACTCCCTCGGACAGTAAGGAAGTTTGATTCAGTTTGGGTGATTGTGGATAGGATAACCAAGTCAGCTCATTTCATTCCTGTGTGTACCACATACTTCTCAGAGCGGTTAGCAGAGATATTCATCCGTGAGATTGTGAGATTGCATGTATTTCCAGTTTCTATCATATCAAATAGAGGTACTCACTTTACTTTGCAATTCTGAAGGACATTTCAGCGAGAGTTGGGTTCACAGGTAAAGCTTAACACAACATTTCACCCACAGACGGATGGGCAGTCCGAGCATACAATTCCGATACTGGAGGACATGTTGCGTTCTTGCATCATTGATTTTAGAGATTCTTAGGTTGATTACTTGCCACTCGCAGAGTTTGGTTATAACAACAGCTACCAACCCAGTATTCATATGGCGCCGTATGAGGCTTTATAAGGGAGACGGTATAGATCTCTGGTTGGTTAGTTTGAGCCCTATGAGGCTAGGTTGTTGGGGACAAAGTTGGTCCAGGATTCTTTGGACAAGGTGAAGGTGATTCAGGAGAGACTTCACACAACCCAGTCATGTCAGAAGAGTTATGCGGATAGAAAGGTCCGAGATGTGTCTTATTCAGTGGGCGAGAAGGTGTTGCTGAAAGTTTCGACTATGAAAGGCATTATGAGGTTTGGAAAGAAAGGAAAGCTAAGCCGAAGGTTCATTGGACCTTTTGAGGTGCTTAGGAAGGTTGGGAGGTGGCCTATTTGCTTGCTTTGCCACCAAGCCTGTCGGGAGTTCACCCGATGTTCCACATATCTATGCTCCGGAAGTACGTTAGAGATCTGTCTCATGTATTAGACTTCAGCACGATACAGTTGGATGAAAACTTCACCTATGATATGGAGCCAGTAGCCATTTTGGGTCGACAGGTTCGTAAGTTCAGATCCAAAGACATGGCTTCTGTGAAGGTGCAGTGGAGATGTCGTCCTGTGAAGGAAGCAACTTAGGAAATCGAGCAGGAGATGCAAACAAAATATCCACACTTATTTAAGACTTCATGTATGTTTCTTAACCCGCTCACGGACGAGCGTTTATTTAAGTTGGGGAGAATGTAGCGACTTGACCCATCGTTACGGCAGTTACGACCCCATTTTCTCCATTTTATACTCTCATATGTTCATTTATATGTGTTTGGATAGTTGGATAAATCGGATAGAATCCGCTTAGAAATGAAGCTATAAACCTCTTTTTGGGAAGGTTAGTTTGGAAAAGTCAACCGGATGTTGACCAATGAGTTAGAAATATCGGAATGCATTTCATATAATTCAACTAGTTTCGGGGTATGATTTATGACTTAGGAGAGCAATCAAAATTGAATTCGGAGGTTCGGTGTAGATTTAGGCTTGAATTGGCTAAGGTTGAATTTCGGCAAATTTCGGATGGCAGGCGAGATTTTGATTCAGGGCTCGGAATGAAATTCTGAGAGTTGCAGTAGCCTTGTTAAGTGACTTTGGATATGCGTGCAAATTTTCAGATCGTTCGGAGGTGATTAGGTCGAGCTTTAGAGCAAAAGCAAGTTTCGGAAATTCTAGTGAAACATAGGCTTGAATCCATGAGAATTAGATGATTTTGATGTTTATGATGGTGTTTGTTGCGAGCAAGTTTGAATGAATTAATGTGACATATCTGTGCATTTTGTTGAGGCCCCAAGGGTCTCAGGGTAATTTCGAGTGCCCAACGGGAAGTTTTGAACTTAAATAATGCAGCAGAAAATTGCAGACAGATTTTGTTATATGCAATCGCATAGAGAGGTCTGCGATCGCATAGAAGGAACTGAAGGGCCTGAAAAATTGTTCTATGCGATCGCATAGGGCAGAGTGCGATCACATAGGTTGAGGATATTGGGAATCGCGATCGCGAGGGGTGTTAATGTGATCGCATAGAAGGGAATTGAGGAGTCCAGGAATTTACTATATGCGATCGCATAGAGGGGAGTGCGATCGCATAGGCTTAGAACATTGAACAGTGCAATCACATAAATTTAATTGCAATCGCATAGAAGGAAAAATGGGCCTGGGAAAATTTACTCTATACAATCGCAGGAGAGGCATTGCGTTCGCATAGAAGAAGGCGTCAGTGACAGAATAGTTAAGTTAAAAATCAGATGTGAACCCTTACACAATTCCACCATTTTACTCCACCAAGAGAGGGTTTTGAGTGATTTGAAGAGAGTTTTCAACGGGTATCACTTGGAGGTAAGTTTCTTGACTCAAAAACATGATTATATGCTGGAATCAACACCAAACTTCATGAAATTGGGTAGAATTTTTGAAGAACTAGGGCTTAGATTATGAAAATGAACTTTTGGATTTTGAAAGGTCATTCGAACTCCAATTTCGATAAATTTTATATGCACGAACTCGTGGAGAGACGAGGAATCCGTTGGTATGATTTTCGGAATTTTTTGAGAAGTGGGCCCAGGACTTGAGTTTTACCAACTTCATGAATTGTTATGCTTTTCGAGTAATTTTGATTGGGTTATATTTTTTTGACCCATATTTATGTATTCATTGTGAATTTTGTTAGATTCGACGCACGAGGCAGAAAATTTAAAGGGAAAAGGCATCGCGGACGAGTCCACGGCCGGTTAGAGGTGAGTAGTTGGTGTATATGATAGCTTGAGGGTTTGAAACCCCGGATGCTATTTAGGGCATGACTCGCATCACATGGAAGGTGCAGGATTGGTTATGACTGGGGATTGTGACTTGGTCCATCCCGAACAAGAATAATATTATATTGGCGATTGAAACGCACACTGTGTTAAGTATATGTGTGGGCTGTAAGCCATGTTTGGGGTCTTGTGCCGACCTGTAGTATCCTTAGGGGATAGATATCTATGTGATAGAATGATTTTATAAAATCATTGATCTCAGTCCTGGATTGAAATCACTAATATGAAATTCTAAGTCACTTGTTCTTGAAAAATTAAATAAAATTAAAGTATTTTTCATTATTAATTAACTGGAACCTGGAAATAAATAAATTAAACGGTTTTGTGACTCATATACATGTTGTGGACTGAGTATGGATCGGGCTGCACGCCGCAACGGATGATATGAATATTGTTCTTGGGCTGAAGGAGCCCCTTCAGAGTCTGTACACACCCCCGTTCAGTGTCGTCGATGTTAAACGGATCAGGCTACACACCGTAGCGGTCATGTCAATTGCATTGCATTCCTGATTGTAAATTACTTGTTTTATTTGTGGTTGCTGATGTTGTTAGTTCGTGGTAGGTATCGGACTTTTAGTTTTAGCTTTACTCTGTGGTATTCTGTGAATTTCCTGCTTTCAGCTATTCTATATACTTTTTACTCACTGAGTACTTAGTACTCACCCCTACTCCCCGCACCTTTGTGTGCAGATTCAAGTAGGCATGAGGGTTATATGAGCAGTCCAGTTTATTTCGGAGTGCTCGAGTTGCTGAGGTAGCTGTTGTTGTTCCCAGTACCTAGCTTCTCTCTTTATTCCAGATTATTATCTATATACTTTCAGACTTGAGCATTTTGTTCAATTATTCTTACTATCATTTAGTTTTTGCTTAGAGGCTCTAGACTCGTGACCCCAGATCTTTTGGGAGTGTAATTTCGGTGTTCGCACTTCTCAGTTTTTTATTCTACTATTATTATTGGAGTATTATTATTAACTCTCATATTCTTCTTGAATTTGTC